>JAJPUD010004478.1:78845-128330 GCA_023553655.1 Myrmecobius fasciatus
CTTTAAGAAAGTTTGGCAAATTTGGAGAGAGCAGTTTTAGTTGAGTGATAGGAGTTTGAACTCTGAACTGTAGAGTTTTCAGAAGAGTGAGAGGAAAAAAAGTAAAGTCATTAATTGTTGATGGCCTAGAGCAGATTAGCCACAAAAAGAAGTATAGGATGAAATCTAGTGGAGATGGACAGATCAAGTCAGGATGAGGGACACAAACTCATGTTCGTAGATGGTAGGGAAGCAGCCAGCTGCTTATAGGATAAGGTAGAAATGACCCAAGGGGGATCCCATCATAATGACGGCTGGGCTGATCTTTTAGAGAAGATGGAATAATAAATAATCAATTGTACAAATAGAGTGACACTTATAATATGTAGCAGAGATGGAGTGGAGAAGTTATGTGAAATGAGTATGTTGATTTGGCAGTAACAGTTTCATTTAGAACACTTTCAGTGTGAATGTACTTGGATTTTTGAGCTTTTTAATGCAACCTGTGACTTTAATTTTATTGTGAATTTTAGTTCATTTATGTTTAACATTAAAATGATTAGATTTCTCTTCAGTCACTTGGATGCGTAATATAATTTCTACTATTATTTGAGATGTTGCAAAGTCACCATAAAACAAAGTTCCTCTTGTTAATAACTTTGTAGGTTTCTTTAATTTGAACTTTCTCTTTGACGATAGGATAGTTTTACTTTGGGATTACCCTTCCCTTCTCTTTCTTTTTCTTTTTCCCCGCTTATTTCCCTCCTTTTCAGTTTCTCTGAAAAACCTTCTAAAAAGGTTAGTGGTTTAGCCAGTCCAAGATTTTGAGAATTTTCACAATTTGTTGCTGTTTGGCTTATCTTAAATTAAGAAGTATCACTTTTTTTGTTTAGACTGGAAATGGTTTTTATCACAATACTTTTAAAAGCTTAACATGCCTTCTCTAAATTAAATTGCTCTGTAAGCTATATGTTTATATATGTATCAAACAACCATTAGTCAGGTTACTCAACTTCTTTTCAGCATTACTGATCCTTGAAGCTTTTGTTCAAGTTTCTGCCCTCCAATTTTTTTTTGGAATTTGGCTAAAGGCTTCCCTATCCTTAGGGTCTCTGAAAGTTCATCATTCTTCAGTTTTCTCTTGGATAAAGACAATGTCAAAGATCTGATCATACTGTTCCACAAAGTGCACTTCTAGCCCTTCAGTGATGTAGGCTGCAAGATCATAATAGTCCTTGTTCTCTGCAGGGAGAATGACACAGGTGACTCCTGCTCTTTTGGCTGCAATGGTCTTCTCCTTAATGCCTCCCACAGGAAGGATCTTGCCAGTGAGAGACACCTCTCCTCTCATGGCCGCATTCTGCCGAATGGGCTGGTTCATGGCTAAGGAGAACAGTGATGTGACAATGGTGCAGCCTGCACTGGGGGTTGCACCTGCAGGCACATGAAGGTAGATGTGTGAGGTCAAAAGGAAATCATTAGATGGGTTTTCATGCATTAAGAATGCCCAGGCAAATGTGTAGGCAATCCTGGTACTTTCTTTCATGACATCCCCCAGCTGACCTGTCACCTCTAGGCTCCCATCTTTACTGTCTTGTTCTTTGGGCCTCCGTAGCAAGGTTTCAATGAACAAGGTAGAGCCGCCCATGGCTGTCCATGCCAGACCCATGACCACGCCTGGTGGTGTTACATCATACATGCATTCTGTAGTGAAGATGGGTTTCCCTACAAAGTCCTGTAGATTCTCTGGTGTTATTTCCACAGACTCAGTCTTCCCACTGACTATCTCATAGACACATTTTCTTAACAGCTTCTCCACCTGCTTCTGCAGGTTTCTGACACCACTCTCCTGGCAATACTGTTTGATGGGAAGAGTCAACACATCTGATGAAATTTTAGCCTTGCTTTCATCCAGACCACACAGGGCTTGGGCATGTGGAAGCAGATAACGCTCTGCAATGGCGAGTTTCTCCTCAGCCACATAGCCAGAGACATTGATCATCTCCATCCTATCTCTCACAGGGTCAGGGATAGTTTCTATAATATTGGCTGTACAGATGAAAAGAACCTTGGACAAATCTACTGGCACATCTAGGTAATGGTCCAGGAAGCTGGAGTTTTGTTCTGGATTTAGAAGCTCAAGCAGTGCAGAAGAGGGGTCTCCCTGGTAGCTCCGCCCGATCTTATCCACCTCATCGATTAGAATCAAGGGATTTTCTGTCTGGGTTTTTTTCAGACACTGGATGATCTTCCCTGGCATGGCCCCAACATATGTTCTCCTGTGTCCCTTGATTTCTGCTATATCAGTCATGCCTCCAATACTGAAATGGAAATATTCTCTACTCAAAGCTCTTGCAATGGAACGAGCAATGCTTGTCTTGCCCACTCCTGAAGGGCCATAGAAACAAAGGATCTTCCCTTGTGTTGATCCTCGAAGTTGGCTCACAGCAATAAATTCCAAGATGCGCTTCTTAATATCTTCCATGCCATATGATCTTCCTCCAGGACTTCCTTGGCTCGGGCTAGATCCACATTCTCATCACCACACTTGCCCCAGGGTATGGAAGTCAACCAGTTCAAGTAATTTCGGGTGATACTGAACTCTGAGGAATGATTATCCAAAAAGCCCAGTTTCCTCATCTCCTCATCAATCACTTGCATGACATGCTTGGGAACAACAAGGTCCTCTAAACGTTCTCGGAATCTTTCCTCAATGGCATCTTTGTCTTCTTTCTCCAGGCCTAGCTCTTTCTTGATAATTTTTAGCTGCTCTTGCAAAAGGTATTTGTGGTGAGTTTGCTTGATTTTCTCTTCTACCTCCTGGCCTAGACGCTGCTGCAGTTTGTTCAGTGCATATTCTTTCTTGAGCAGAGAGAGGGACTTGTAGAGCCGATTTGGAATATTTGTTTCTTCCAGGACATCCTGCAGCTCTTGAGATGTGGCTCCTGTCAGTGCTGCCCCCGTGTCACTCAGGAAGATGGGATCGTCCAGAGGTGTCTGCCCAACCTGCATCATCTGAATCACAGACTCTCTGTAGAGGGGATTCAAAGCAATGATATCCCGAATTGTCTTCACAACCTCTGCAATAAGGGCTTTCACTTCCTCATTGATTTGGAGATTTTCATGGATTACATTTTCCACTTCCACCATGAGTATTTCATCACCAGAACTGGTGGCAGATTCTATCACAAGGTCCATCACTTGATCCTTGGCACTTTGGTCTTCCTCTGCCTCCTTGGCTCGCTGGGATTTTTTCCTTTTTTTCCTTTTATTTTCTAGCTTCAGTTCCTCAGGTTTTATTTGTTTGTTTATTCGAATCTTTCTGTGTCCCATGACTATCATACGCAACTTGTCCCCGTGAAGCTGCATTTCATGAATGTCGACAAAAGTTCCAGTGTGGTAAATTTCGTTCAGGTTTTCAACCACAGCAGATTCATTGTTGTCATCTCTCTTTAGAAAGACACCCGCATATGGTTGCACAAGGTGAGCTTTCTTTTTCAGCAGGTCAATTAACTTCTTGTTTTTAACCTCAATGAACTTAATGAAGCGAGGGAACACGGGGTTACGGGATATGGGGATGAGTGGTACATGTGGAAATTTCTCTGGAATCATCTTGGGTATGAGGGCGGTATCAGGGTCCTCCTCACTCCCTACCCCGTCAGTGGCTCCAGGCCAGTCTTTGTCGCCTCCCTCAGGGCTTTCATTGTAGTTGTTCGGGCCACCTGCCTGGGTGCAGCTGCTCTGGATAAAGGTCTCATCCCACACTCCCCAGAACTCACCCACGCCCTGCACCAGGGGCCCCCGGCCACAGAGAGCCCAGGCTGCTGATGCGCTGCTTGCCAGCCTGCTCAGCAGCCGCCTTAGCACCTGGGCTACGTGGAGCCCCTGCCCGCCACCCCGTTCACCAAGGTCAGTTAGCAGAGGTGGCCACAACCCTGGGGCTAGCACTAACTGCCTAGTGACTCCCCACAGGCCCAAATAGCCTCTGCTTGCCACCATACCTGCCTCATCCTGAGGGACCCTACTTCCTCTTGTCACTTCTTTTCTCTCCTGAAGGGATCAGCCCTGCGTCATTTCCGCCTCTTGTGATGGGATCCCCGGTAGGTCATTTCCACCTCCTCCCAGGAAATTTCTGCCTCTTGTTAAGGGATCCGCCCACTTGCCTCCAACTCTAGACCCTCCGTAGACCAATGGCGCAAAATGCCTGAAACATACCCCGCCCCCTTCTCCCTCTCTCTCTGACCACCCCTCCCCCTAGTTTTCCTCTAGTATCAGTTCTTTTAAATACTTCTCTTTTTGGCTAGGGATTCTTGTTCAAAGATTTCTTTGAAAAAGAACTTATGATCAGACAAGTGAGGATCACAGAAGATAAATGAGCAATTTTGGTTTTGAACAAGCAAAACTATTGTAGTCAATAATTAGAAGGAAAGTTGGAAACTGGGAATTTTCTCCTTAATTTCTAACATTAAAAAAAAATTAATTCCAAATTCTCTCACTTTCTCTCACCTATTGAAAAGGCAGGTAATCTGATATCAGTTTTGCACGTGAAGTCATGCAAAACACATATTGGCCATGTTGCAAAAACAACAAAAATCAAGAAACAGTGAAAAAAAGTATATTTCATTCTGTACTCAGAGGTCATCACTTCTTTCTGGAGGTAGATAGCATTTTTCAGGTTTGGTGAATCATTAGGAGTTATGAAAGTTAAGGGTCCTTTGGAATTCTCTTGGATCTTTGTCTTGATATCAGAGTAGCCAAATCTCTCTTTTTTTATTTTTATTTTTTTATTTGCAAAACATATGTATGGGTAATTCTTAAACATTAACCCTTACAAAGCTTTCCGTTACAAATTTTTTCCCCCTTCTCCCCACCCCTCCCCAGATGGCAGGATATCCACTACATGTTAATTATGTTAAAATACTTGACAAAATGAATATATGTATACATATTTCCACACATCATTTTTGTGCAGGAAAAATCATATACAAGAAAGAAAAATCAGATTAAGGAAACACAATGCAAGCAAACATCAATCGAGAGCATGAAAATGCTGTGCTGTGGTCCACACTTCACATCCCTCTCTCTGGGTGTATATGGCTTTCTTCAGTGAACAATTGGAACTGGTTTGAAACACTTCATTGTTGAAGAGAGCCATGTCCATCAGAATTGATCATCATATAGTCTTGTTGTTGCCGTGTATAATGATCTCCTGGTTCTGCACATTTCACTGAGCATCAGTTCATGCAAGTCTTTCCAGGCCTCAGAGTAGCCAAATCTTTCACAGCTGGTTACCTTTATAGTATTTCTGTTACTTTGTATAATGTTCTCCTCTTTTGGTTCACTTCTCTTTGCATCAGTTCATATACTTTTTCTCAGGTTTTTCTGAAACCATCTTGCTTGTCATTTCTTATAGCACAATATTATTCCATCACAGTTATATACTATTATTTGTTTAGCCATTTCACATTTGGTAGGCATCCCCTCAATTTTCAATTATTCTAAATATTTTTGTGTATATGGTCCTTTTCCCTTTGCTTTGTTGAACTCTGTGGCTTATCGACTAAGTAGTGGCCTACTACTTAGGTCACCTGGGGGTTGGGATGAAATTTTCTCATAAATGTCTTACTTCTCAAATATATAAAAGGACTAAATCACATTTATAAAAGTGTCTGAATCATTCACCAGTTGGTAAATGGCCAGAATAATATTAGCATAGTTTTCAGAAGAAGAAATAAAAACTATTAGTTAGTCAAAAGGAGAGGAAAAATTTCTTAATCAGTAATAATCAGAGAACCTCAGATGAAAGCATTATTAAGATACCAGTTCACATCTATCAGATTGGCCAACCATGGCAGAAAAGGAAATTGACAAATGTTGGAAGGAATGAGGCAAAATAGGTACACTAATGCAGTGTTGGTGGCCTTGTGAAATGCTCTATTCTGGAGAGCAATTTGGGACTTTGTCCAAAGGGTTATAAAACTATATATACCTTTTTAACCAGTACCAGTACTAGTTCCACATTCCCAGGATATCAAGGAAAAGGAAAATTACACATATGTACAAAAAGTTTGTAGCAGCTTTTTTTATGGTAGCAAAGAATAGAAAATTTAGGGAATACCTAACAGTTGGGGAATGGTAGAACAAGTAGTGATATGTGATTGTGATGGAATATTAATGTAGAATTAGAAATCATTTAAAAACTTTTTTCTTCCAGTTCCAATTGTTCAGTGAAGAAAGCCATATACACCCAGAGAGAGGGATGTGAAATGTGGACCACAACATATCATTTTCATGCTCTCTATTGATGTTTGCTTGCATTGTATTTCCTTTATCTGATTATTCTTTCTTGTAGATACGATTTTTCCTGCACAAAAATGATGTGTGAAAATATGTATACATATATTTGTTTTGTCAAGTATTTTAACATAATTAACATGCAGTGGATATCCTGCCATCTAGGGGAAGGGTGGGAAGTAGGGGGGAAAAATTTGTAACAGAAAGCTTTGTAAGGGTTAATGATGAAGAATTACCCGTACATATGTTTTGCAAATAAAAAGTGTTAATATAAAAAAAAACCCTTTTTTCTTGCCTTTATTTATTTAATATTTTTGCAAATGGCTAATAGAGAAGTATATTTTGCATGATATAATATATATAATTATTATTGTAGTGCTTGCCTTCCTCACGGGTGGGGGAGCACCTGAAAGAAGGGAGAGTATTTGAAAATGAACACTTAAATTTCACTGTTTTTAAAAGGTGAAAAAAAAATCAAGCATTTAAAAAATTAATGATTTTAGTCTTCATTTTAATTAAAAAAAAAAAAACAGTCAAAAACCCCACATACTTCCTGAAAGTAGATGGATCTTTTTATAAATGTTTCTAGATCTTTTTGCTTTTAAAATATTTACCTACCCCTCTCAATTTTTAATTAGTCTGTCCTCAATCAAGATTTTGTATACTTTTCACACTTTTCTCCTTAATTAATATGATTGTTACTCAGCCTAAACAGGGAATTTTTTGCTAGAATAGATATATGATAGAATCCTAAGAACAGGAGTAAGGACAAAAAGAACTATTATTTATTGGTTAAAATTTTGAATAAAATTTAGGATAGAGAGAATGACTATCTAAATTGGTCTACTTGTTAAGTGCCATATCAATCAAACTGCCAAAAATTTATTTTATAGAACTAGAAAAAATAATAACAAATTTCACCTGAAAGAACAAAAGAGAAAGGAGTATATCAAGGGAATTAATGGGGAAAAAAAATACAAAGGATGGTGGCCTAGCAGATCCAGACCTAAAACTTATAAAAACAGCAGTCAATAGATACCCTTGGTTCTTACAGTACTGTTCTGTATTGGATTTCCTCTTATCTCTGTGACTACTTCTTGACCTTTTTTGATAGATTCTCATTTATATATTTTCCTTTAATTGTAAGTGGACTCCAGTTTTTTCTGCTCAAGCACCACATTTTACATGTAATGCTATTGGTAAGAAACAGGAAGTATTTTATAAATAATAGTCCAAAGATATCAATAGTCATTTATTATGTATCAGTCACTTTATTAAGCTCTGGGAGTACAAAGAAAGGCTATAAGAGTCTTACTATTGATCAGAGAAATGCAAAGTAAGACAACTCATGTATCTCTACACATCTCTCAGATTGGCTAAGAGGACAGGAAAAGATAACGACAAATGTTGGAGGGGATATGGGAAGACTGGGACACTAATGCATTGTTGGTGGAGTTGTAAAATGATCCAGCCTTTGTGGAGAGCAATTTGCTATGCCCAAAGGACTATGGAACTGTGTATCCCTTTGATCCAGCAGTGTCACTACTGGGTCTGTATCCCAAAGAAATTATAAAGGAGGGAAAAGGACCCACATGTGCATATTTGTAGCAGCTCTTTTTGTGGTAGCAAAGAATTGGAAAATGAGTAGATGCCCATCTATTGGGCATATGAAGGTAATGGATTATTGTTCTACGAAAAATTATGAACAAGGCTTGGAAAAATTTACATGAATTGATGCTGAATGAAACAAGTAGAACTGGGAATATATTGTACACAGTGACAGCAAGACTGTGCAATGATCAACTGTGAAAGACTTGGTTCTTCTCAGTGGTTCAGTGATCCAAGGCAAACCCAATAAACTTTGGGTAGAAGATTCCATCTGCATCCAGAAAGATAACTGTGGAGATTGAATGTAAATCAATACATGCTATGTTCATTTCTATTTTAGTGGTTTTTTTTTCCTCTTGTGCTTTTTCCTTTTGTTCTGATTTTTCTCTCCTAACATGATTCACAAAGAAATATGTATTTAAAAAGCTAATATACATGCATAACCAGAAAATAAAATAAAACAAAACAAAAATAAAGAGAATGACTCTTTTCCTTATGTAGATTGATGTCTTGGCCATAAACAATTGAGAATTTCTACAAACCTTGTTTGGTCCTTGCAGATGCTGTATTCTGTGAAAACACTGAACCTCGTTCGCTCCAAGACAAACAGAAACGAGCAAAACAGACTTTAGAAGAAATGATGAACTACATTCCAGGTACGATTTTTATGATACACATTTGATTGTGTTCTGTAATATTCGAATTAGTACAGTTTACTAAAGTCACAATAATGCAAATTACAGCCAATTTTAGGATAAATTATTCATTTTGCAAAATTAATAAGGTTATTTCACATGTATTTGCATATTATTTTAATGTATAAATCGTTAGATTAAAGGAGTATAAGAAAAAAATCTTAGGATTTTTTTGTGCCCCATGTGATTTTATTGAATGAACTGATTACTAAATCTTAAAGTTTCTAATGACAGTTGATTAAGCAGTGGTTTCTGAGAATCATTTCATTAATAAATAATAATTAGGGCAGCTAGAGGGCATAATGAATCAAGCATTAGTTCTTTTTTTTTTAAATTTTATTTTATTTGCATAACATATGTGTGGGTAATTCTTCAACATTAACCCTTACATAGCTTTCTGTTACAGATTTTTCCCCCCAACTCCCCACCCCTCCCCTAGATGGCAGGATATCCACCACATGCCCCAGCACTGGGCAGTTAGGTGACACAATGGATGAACTGTTGGACCTGGAGTCAGGATGACCTGAGTTTAGATCTGGCCTCTGACCTTGCTAGCTGTGTGACCTGAGCAAGTCTGTTTACCCTGTTTGAGGAAGGAAGTAGCCAACCATTTTTCCCCTAAAAACCTTATTGCTGAGTATATATTAGGTATTTAAGAATGTTTTGAATTAAATTGTTGAATACAGACAAGAACCAAGGCAAATGAACCTGATTAAATGTATTTGTGACAATGTAAAGTAAGTTTTTTGAGTAGATAGATGAAAAAATAATAACTTGTGTTCTACATAGATTTTACAAATTTAATATGAGCTATTTATTTATTATTTATTTTATTTTATTTCTATTTACTTCTCAAAAGCTGGCAGCAATGTCATTAAAAAATTTTGACCAACTGTAAAACAACACGTATTTACTTAAAGGCTAAAAAAATAATACATGTTAACCTGGGAGAGAGAGAGGCAGAAAGACACACAAACTCAAAATGTTTGAAAACAGGATGGTGATTTTGGTATTTTGTAGTAATCCTTAAAAAAAAAAACCCAAAAAACTTAAATTTTTGTTTTCTTTAGATCTGATAGGTAAATGCATTGGTGATAAAGCCAAAAATGAAGGTATCACACTCTTGTTTAATGGCCTCCAGCAGCCTGTACTCAACAAACAGGTACCTTTTGTTAATGACAGAATCTTTTTCTGCAACATTTTCTTATGTATTGGAGTCATTTAGCTATATAAAACCAGGGAATGAAGCAAAAGAATAACTATTTATATTAGAATTTCTCATGAAATTTGCTGAATGTCAGCTGTACCATTAACTATGAATTTAAAATACTTTGTCTTGGACACAGTAGTTATCAAGGAAAATAATGTGATATTAAGTAGTTTCACAACTTTCTTTGGCCTTTTTAACACAAATTTTTTTCTCTCTTTTTTTTTTTTTTTTTTTGCATGTTAGTTGACCTATGTTCTATTGGACATTGTGATACAGGAGCTTTTCCCAGAACTCAATAAGGTAATGAATGGCAAAACGTTTTATTATCTTGACTTTTTTTTTTCTCAAAATGCCACTTATAATAATGGAAACATAAGAGTTGAGATTTTGGCCACCGTGCTTTTAAAAAATATTGTTTATTATTAGTGACTTTTCTAATTTTTTTGATTTATCCTATTCAAAAATAGAACTAAAGTTAACTCATTAACATCCCAAGGCAGAAGTTTTTTCATGTGTATCAAATGATGAGGCTGGACTAAGATCTTTCCAAGCCTCAAATCAATTATCCTATAAATTAATATTTGTTGAAGAAGTAACTTAAATCCTTGCTGTCTCATCTTTTTTCTTCCCCATCTCTTTTTTGTCAAAAAAAATGAGGTACCTGTTGCTTTCTTTTTAGGGTGGAGTTGGAAATGTAAACATTGGTGTTTTATAACTAAGCTTACAATGGGTTGGGAGCAGGATCTGATTCAAGTAATATAGTTCAACAGATTTACTGGGATTTGGAGGAAAACACATGTTTTTCTTGAGTTTGCCAACAGAGATTTATATACTGTGCAAGTCTTGTCAACAACATTTGAAAATTAGTGACTTGAAGGCATAGAAGTACAGAAAATAGGGAATTGAAATTTTCTATCAGCAAGCATTTATTAAATTACACTTTGTGCTAGATTTTGTGCTAAATTCTAGCTATACAAAGAGTAAATAGTCCATGTTCTTAAGGGCTTCTCATTCTAATGTTGGATGTGATATTTAAATAACTCGATAAATATAAGTTAGATAGTAGATAAAAGATGGTCTCAGATGAAAAGGCACTAGTACCTTGAGGAACTGGGAAAGGCCTCCTTTAGAAAGAAGTTTCTGAGTTAAGTCTTCAAGCAACCACAGTGTACAAGATATGTTGAATGAATAAGTATGAGGATCTGATGATATTATGGCTGTAACTGTGAGTGACTGGCAACATGCTGGTACCTTCATCAGTAACTGTGCTGTTAGGAGGAGGGGATGGTTTGGAGGAAATGATAGTTCAGTTTTTTCATCAGTAACTGTGCAGGAAGGAGGAGAGAGGGGATGGTTTGGAGGATATGACAGTTCAATTTTGGATATGGTTAGGGTAAGATATCAATGGAACATCCAGTTTGAGATGTCTAATAGTTAGAAATTGGACATGTTAGTGTTAAATAAGTTAATTTGAAAATCATCAACATAGAGATGAGATGAGATGATAATTAAATCTATGGGAGCTAATGAGATCTCTAAGTGAAATAGTGTGTATAGAATTGGTGCTGGGAATCAGGAAGATCTAAGTTAGAATTCTGCCTTAGGCATAGCTATGTGACATGGGGAAGTCACCCTATCTCTACCTCAGTTTTCTCATCTATAAAATGGAGGTTCTAATAGCACTTACTTCTCAGGGTTATTGTGAAGATCAAATGAGATTCTTTGCTTTCTTCTTCCCTCCCTTTCTTCCTCCAGCCATTCTTTCATCCTTTTTTTACCCCTTCCCTTTTTCTCCCCTTCACTCTTTTAAAATAGAGATTCCAGGAGTTTATCACCAATCAGAGGAAAGGGCAGCAGAGGGAGAGGGCTACTGGAGCTTAGTGGAGAGGCCCAGAGAATAACAGTGTCTCATCAGTATTGGGAGTTGCTATTTGCTTGTTGTTGTTTTTCTGATTTTTAAATAATCCTATTTATCATATCTTGGAAGTTTAATAAAAAGAATTGGTTTGGTATTTTATTGAGACAAATGAATTTGGAAATTCTTGTTTTGCTCTATATTTGATTGATTGATTAATTGATTTTTTAAATTGAATTTACACTTATTCTAGGTACAAAAGGATGTTGCATCCGTATCATCCTGGATGTAACAAGCTGTGATCCAGACAGAAAAAGTTGAAACCTGCCATACTACTATAGTACAGAAGAGAGATGATATATTCTATTCTTTCCTTGTATATTTTTGTAAATATCATATAATTCAGTGTCTGAAAATTGTGTTGCCTTTTGTTTTAATAAAGACTAACTCAAACTTATTATGATTGAAATTGAATTTTTCTTCTTTTACGTTTTAATTCCACTTTCTCCAAATTATACTTCTCTTTAGTATTAGTTTTCATTTTTGTTCTAGATTTGTGATATCAGAAATCCATGAAACTTTAAGTTCAAGAAATCCCCTCTTATATAATGCCAATGAGCAACTGTTTTGAAATGCACAGTTTTAGTTCCTCTGAACACTGAGAAAAGGAAAATGACCTACTTGGGTTTTCACAGCCAATATATTTCGAAGATGGGAATTTTTAAGGAGAAGTTGTAGAAGATAAATATATAGTTGCTTGACATGACAGTAAATAGGGAAGAATTCTGAACTATGGTATAGAAGTGCAAGAATATAAAACAAATTTCAAAATAGAGGCAACTCGTTTATTCACATTTATTTTTTTTACTTAAATTTCAACTTTAAATACATAGCAACTTCCTTTGCCTTTCTTGGATCTTGAATTAATTAATTTATTAAATATTTATATGTGAAAACACTGTGCTAACTACTGGGGATATAAATAGAAATTTGAGACAGTTCCTGCCCTCAAGAAGTTTACTTACAAAAGGGAAACAACATACAAATATAGAATTAAACTTCAGGGTGGATGAACAAGTCTAGGAAGTAGACATAAGACTGAATGATTCATAAAGTGCTTCAGCAGAGTATATGTAAGTACCCAATTAAATATAAAGAACAAACAAAGTGAATTTAAGATGGAAAGAATGATAACTGAGGATTTAGAAAAGGTTATGTTTAGGAGATGGCACCTGAGTTGTGTTTTGAAAGAAGTTAGGTTTTCCATAAGGGCCATCAGTCCCTTGAGACAGACCAATTTTCCTCCTCACTGGAGTTCTTCATTGGTGACTTCAAAATTTCATTCTTGAACATCTCCTATCCCTCTTGCCCTGACTTCTCTGAAACATGAAATATATTTCATCTGAATTTTTTGTGTGAAAAATGGGCAGAAAATAAAAGCAAGGTCAAGAGCAATGGAGACAAGTGGGGTAGGGTCCTGTAAAAAAAAAAAAAGTTTGGGGTGTGCTACAACTCCCTTTGCTGAAACTGTTGAAGGAAGCCAAGGAACAAAGGGTTTGAGGGAAAAAAATGAGGATCAAAGAGGATAGGACTTTTGCATATAACAAGAGGAACAATAACTTAAGACTATTTTGTGAAATTATTATTCCAGTCTCATTTTCTTTCTTTTTACAAAGGACAATTGGAAATAAAAACAAAAACAAAGACTTTGTGTCTAAGAAAAACATTTAATTGCCCTCAGTTGATTTCAAGTCACCTGGCTCAAATGAACTTCATTTTCAGTTTATAAGGGAAAAAAATCTAGAATATGTTAGTACTGAGTCATGCTAATGGTATTTCAAAGATTATAGCACTTGGGCAAGGAACCATAAGATTGGAGAAGAGAAAATCCATTTTTTTTTTTTCTAAAGGAAAGACAACACTCTACCAACTGTAACCAATGAGCTTCATAGTGTGAGAATTGGATGAGGGTTTAGTTTCTACAGAGTTTTGAAAGAAATAAGAAAAAGGAAATGGAAACCTAAGAAATGGAGCTTAATGAGGAGCAAGGAAAAACTAATGGAGGGAAAATTCAATCGAAGTGGGGATTTACAAGTGGAAGGGAAGATGTAATTAAGGATTTATGCTCTGGTGAGGAGAGGTAATAATTAGGGGTGGCAACTCATGTGGGGCAATTAGACTTTAGAGAAATTACTTTGTAACACTCAACTTTGGAATAGGGAATCCGGGGAAGGGCTGAACTATGTCCAAATAAGGTGAATGCCAAGGGAAGATGTAATGATGTGATCAGGGATAGAGATTCAAACTCATGTGGGAGGATTAAATGCTCTTGATAGGTTGTGACTTCTTTAGTACTCAGTGGGGAAATGTTTTGGGTGACAGGATGTAAAAAGTCATGTTTACTGATTCCAAGTGTGTCTATTCTATAGTCATCCCCTTCTGCACTTAAGTAATTAAAGATTTAATTTAATTCCTCCTCAAGTCCAATGAAATTATTTCATACAATGGGATTCCTAGGAGAATTCTAGAACAGATCATATCAGGGTAATGGTGGATAAACAAGACCCTCTGCTGTGCTTTAGATAGAACACCACCAGTGGGACATGTGTTGACCTGTCCTGGATGCTTCTTGGTGGTCACATGTAGCTCCAAGCTAAAGGACCTGCATGTTTTGCAAAGTGATTGCTTTGTGATCCCTTCCTTCTACCTTGTGACTGCATTTGGGGTTTGGGATGCTACTTTGACTAAAATGGAGAAAGTTTCCATTTTTTCTTTTTTTCTTTTCTCTTCAGATATGTAGCATATAACCTTTTCCCTTCCGGAAGTCTCACAAAGGATCCAAGAGGCAAATTAACATGGTGTGTATTAGTATAAAACAAGACGTCCTTTCTAGATTTAGTTTTGGACTGCCTCTTATTGGTTTCATTTCTGAATGGAGGGGACTTCATAGCCATCCTAAGACAAATGTTTCAGGCCTTGAGGATAATCTTCTGAGTTTGAGAGGATAATAGCTCCTTGGGTCCCTGGTGCCAACTGTACTTCAGGAAGAGCCCCAGTATTTACTACTGTGTTGTTTGGAAAAGAGGACCACCTACTGGAGAGTGAGCCAAACTCTTGGCCTGGCTTCCTAGAGGATATGGATCTGGAGGTAAAGGTGGAGTATCAATTCAGCAGTCCCACAGAATACTGCATATTTTGCTTTTGCTTTAAATGTCAACCTTTTAAGAGACTGTCATAGTAGTTAGAAATTTCTGTTCCTATTTGTTTAAATATTTGTGTGTGTGTGTGTGTGTGTTTTGCATTTTTTTTTGTGTGGAGGAAATAGCTGGCCTGTACCTGATTTACATTATAAACTGAATACGTTTTTACTGCCCCATTTCAGAAAGACCATTGTATATTGTGATTTTTCATAGGATTTCAGGGGGAGGAACATAACAAACAAAATAATTAAAGAGAACAAATGGCCCCTCTCATCAGAGGTCAAGCTCTTATAAAACTAACTAACTCTTAGTCTATATGTGAGTAGCCCCAGAACTGAGAGAAAACCCTTAGTAGAGAGAAAGAGAGTGAGAGTAACAGTCTCCCTAATCCTGACAATAGATAGTCTGTGTGGGACTTATTTTGGTATTGTTCAGTCATTTAAGTTATATCTCTTCATAATTCTATTTGGAGTTTTATTAGCAAATATACTGGAACGGTTTGTTAATTTCTTCTTTAGTTCATTTTTTACAGATGAGAAATTGAGGCAGACTAGGGTTAAGTGACTTTCCCAGAAGTACACAGCTAGTGTCTGAAGCTGTCAGGTTTTCCCATTTCCAGGCCAGGCACTTGAGCCACCCAGCTACATGTATTACATAAGACTAATCTGATTTATAATATATATATATATATATATTTAAACGGAATTACTAAATTAGTAGATGAAGAAATGTTATGAGTTGACCTTTTTTAGCAAAGACTTTTTACAGTTTATCTTAAACCATTCTTATGGAGGAGATATTAGACAATACAATTGGGTGGATTGCTAGACTCAAACAATACTTGTTAAAAGTTTAATGGTAGTGTAGCAGGAGGTATCTAGTGGAGTGCCTAAATTAATGAGACGATCTGTTTTCCCTTTAATGATCTCTAATTGCCCTAGAGATCTGTCTATGGCCCTGTGGAGTTTTATCATATACTAAAGGCATAGATAACTTGCTTATGAAATGACAAAATTTGGCAGAGGGAGATAACCAACACACTGGAGAGTCAGGATCCAAAATCTTGATACTAGAGCATTGGGCTGAATTTTTAATAAGATTACATTTAATTGGGATGGATAAAAAGTCATTAACTCAGAAACAATAAATCAATTTCATCAGTCAAGCTAGTGGCAACAGCCATCATTTCGAAAGAGATCTGTGGATTTTAGTGGGCTGCAAGCTCAGTATAAATTGGTAGTAAGAAATGATAGCTAAAACTAATTTGACCTTTGTCTCTATTAAGATATGTATAGATTACCATACCAAATATAGGTCATTTAATACCAAAATAAGGTCAAAAAGGGTACATGATTTGGGCATAAAAGATGATACTATAAACAAATTAGGAGAGCATGGGATAATTTACTTATCTGATCTTTGGAGAAGGGAGGAATTTATGACCAAAGAAGAACTAGAGAACATTATGAAAGGTAAAATGAACAACTTTGATTACATTAAATTAAAAAGGTTTTGCACAAACAAAACCAACAGAAACAAGATTAAAAGGGAAATATAGAGTTGGGAAAAAAATCTTTAAAGCCAGTATTTCTGATAAAGATCTCATTTCTAAAATATATAAAAAACTGTGTCAAATTTATAAGAATACAAGTCATTTCCCAATTGATAAATGATCAAAGGATATGAACAATTCTCAGATGACAAGATTAAAGCTGCCTGTAGCTATATGAAAAAATGCTCTAGATCATTATTGATCATCACTTTTTTTTTTTTTTTGAGGCAATTGGGGTTAAGTGACTTGCCCAGGGTCACACAGCTGTTACATGTGTGGGACCAGATTTGAACTCAGGTCCTCCTGACTTCAGGGCTGGTGCTCTATCCACTGCGCCACCTAGCTGCCCCTCTAGATCATTATTGATTAGAGAAATGCAAATTAAAACAATTCTGAGGTACCACCTTACCACTTCTCAAATTGACTAAGATGACAGGAAAAGATAACAAACAAATGTTGGAGGGGATGTGGGAAAACTAATGCATTGTTGGTGGAATTGTGAAACAATCTAACCATTCTGGAGATCAATTTGGATCTATGCCCAAAGGGCTATAAAACTCAGCATACGCTTTGACCCAGCAATGTTTCTACTGGAGTTGCATCCCAAGGAGAGAAACAGATCCACATGTGCAGTAATGTTTGTAACTGTTCTTTTTATGATAGCAAAGAATTGGAAAATAGGTAGATGCCCATCTATTGGAGAATGGCTGAATAAGTTGTAGTATGGAATATTATTGTTCTATAAGAAATGATGGACAAGCTGATTTTAGAAAGGCCTGGAAAGATTTACCCAAACTGATGCTAAGTGAAACACGTAGAATCAGGAATACATTGTACATATAACAGCAAGAATGTGTGATGATCAATTGTGAAAGATTTGGTTCTTCTCAGTGGTTCAGTGATTCAAAGCAATCCCAATAGACTTTGGACAGAAAATGCCATCTGCATCTAGAAAAGTAACTATGGAGATTAAATGTAAATCAACACATGCTATGTTCACTTCTGTTTTCTGCTTGTTTGTTTTTTTCCTTTCCTATGGTTTTTCCCTTTTGTTCTGATTTTTCTCTCCCAACATGATTCATAAAGCAATGTTTATTAAAATAAAGAAATAAATTTAAAAACACACACACAAAAAAGATATGCGTAGATTCTAGGAATAAGAAATAGATATACTTCTGTTGCACTCTACATTTATCTGGAATATTGTATTCCTTTCTAGATACTGTAAGTTGAAAAGGATATTGATAAACTGGAGAGTATGCAGAGGAAGGCAACCAGTTGGTGAAGGTCTTTGAATCCAAAAAGCAAATGAAGGAACTGGGCATGTTAAATATCTGAAGAGCAACCTTGGAAAGGAGAGATTAGATTTGCTCCATGATCCCAGACTGGTAGAACCAGGAGCAATGAATATAACTCAAAAAGAGGCAATTTTAGGTTTGATATCAGGAAAAATATCCTTATAAAAGCTTCCCAAAGATGTAATGGGCTCCTTTGAAAGTTAGTGAATTCTTCTACCTAGGATGTCTTCTAGCAGAGATTGTGTGCCCAATTGTTGGGTATATCATGGTAGGGATTCCTTTTGTGTATGAGTTGGGCTATTTTACTGCTGAGGAGATGGAGCTTAATGTTCTTACCTATTTCACAGGGTTATTGTAAGAATCAAATACAATATTTGTAAATCATAGTGCTTGGGATATGGTAGACACCTGGTAAATGCTTGTTTTCCTCCTTTTAATTAAAATTAAATGAGCATTTTTTTTCTCCCTTCTATCTCCTCTCATTCCAGTGGGGGGACAAAACAAACTGGAGGAAAGAAAACCCGTTGTAACCAATATCCTTAGCCAGGTAAAACAAATTCTCACATTGGCTAGATCCAGAAATATCTTTTTTTTTTAATTGAATTGTGTTGAATTTTTATTTGAGGAAGAGGGTATTGGTAATTAATACTTTGTGATGAATAAGATAAAAACAGGAACTTTTTTGATGTTGCCCATCACAAAAGGTGGATTATGGTTTGTACTTATTGCTGCTGTTGGTATTTTTGCCAATATGCCTTGTAGTCTGCCCAGCATCCTGGCTGCCTGCCTACTCAGTCTGCTGCTGTTTTCAAGAAATCTAAAATGGTATCATGATATTTCTGTGGAATTTTGTATTAAGATCCCAGCAACTGGTACAGTCCCTTAAGGCTACTCAGTATTACAATTCCTGAATTCTTAGCTAAATGGAAGTTGGGGAATTGTCTCAAATTAATTAATTCAACTCATTCCCTAGCTACTATTAGCATAGATTGACTGTATGTTTGAATTGTTTCTATTCTTTCAGAGGGGTTTTCCATGCTTAAGCAGTCAGGCTTTCCAATTTACTTCCTCTCTTTGCCTAGATATTGGAGAGTGCCTTCTTGAAAAAAATGTATTCATGCTAAGCCCAAAGGGCTATAAAACTATGCATACCTTTTGATCCATCAGTGTTTCTACAGGGCTTATAGCCCAAAAAGATCTTAAAGGAGGTAAAGGGACCCACATGTGCAAAAATATTTGTAGCAGCCCTTTTTGTTGTAGCAAGGAATTGGAAATTGAGTTGAGGGAATGGTTGGATAAATTCTGGCATATGAATGTAATGAAATATTATTCTATAAGAAATGATGGGGGGCAGCTAGGTGGCGCAGTGGATAGCGCACCAGCCCTGAAGTCAGGAGGACCTGGGTTCAAATCTGGTCTCAGACACTTAACATTCCCTAGCTGTGTGACCCTGGGCAAGTCACTTAACCCCAATTGCCTCAGCAAAAAAAAAAAAAGAAAAGAAATGATGAACAGGCTGATTTCAGAAAAGCCTGAGGAGATTTAAGTAAATGCTAATAATAATAATAAATGATGCTAAATGAAGTGAGCAGAACCAAAAGAATATTATGCACAGTATCAATAAGATTATGTGATGATCAACTGTGATGGACTTGGCTCTTTTCAATAATGAGATGATTCAGGTCAATTCCAATAAACTTGTAATGGAAAGTGCCATCTACCTCCAGAGAGAGAACTATGAAGATTCAATGTGGATCAAAGCATGGTATTTTTGATGAGGTCAAGGTGTTGAGGAAGAGACCCCAAAAGTTGGGGTTTTAGACCCATGTCACAAGGTGTATCAAAAGAATTTGCAGGATTGAATCCTTGAATTTGCCAAGGAGCAAAATATAATTGTTACACCAATTGAAGCAGGCCAAGTTCCAAAAGAATTTAGCAAAGAACTAGCAGCAAGAAGATGAATTTTTAGAAAAAAGAGAGATCAGATGCTTCATGTCAGTGATATGCTAATTTTATGGCTTAGAGGTAGAACTGAGGGGTGGTCTTAGAGGTGGGATTGAAGAGTGGTTTGGTATGTACCTCATTATTGGATTCTATGGTTTAGAAGTAGAATTGAGGAGTGATCTAACATTCACTTCATTATTGTCTCTGAAACTTTATTACTGACCAACAGAGTGTTATCTGACAGCTAGCATTGTTTGTGGAACTACAGCACGCCTAAAGCCAGGTGGTCTTAGGGTTAAGACCGGTAGCTTTAGGGTTACTGCCATATCTCCCCCTAGAAGCTGCACCCCATCATTCCCTCCTCAAGCATTGGAACCTAAGTTCATTTGTGGCAAAGGGACGAAGGTCTCATTTTCTGGAGCTGCTTCAACTGACAAGGGGTTGGCCTGCCTCCTGGGGTCCAGATTGAGGAGGGGAGACACTCGACTTGAGCATGTAGGGGGTGCTGAGTGTCAGAATCAGGTAGCAGGTGTTTGAATAAGTAGTTGGAAATTCATGGCTTAGAGTCTGGAAGGCTTACAAGTAGATTACAAATGCAAGGGCCAAAAATGAGCAAAAAAAAAGAATATTCAAAAGTGGAGTTAGTATGGGGTATAGTTAGTAACCCCATCTAGAAGGAGATGGAAGGGGTGGGAGGGAAGGGGGAGAGAGACAAGGCTTCGTATCAGCCAGCTTTTTCTAGAATCCTTTCAGTTCGAAGCTCAACCTTCCCTGAGTTGTTGATGGTACATACAGTAGGAAATCTTTGCAAAGGCACAGATAGCACCACTGGAGGCAAGGAGATAATCGAAGTCCAATCTGTTGTCCAAAACAATGTTAGCAAGAGAGTCCAGGGATTCCTAGATCTCTCAGAGAGAGCGTGCAGTTTTGTTGGCCAGTTAGTTGATTGTGGCAGTCTGATTGGAGAGGATATTCTCATGTTCCCAGGGAATTAACATTGCTGCGCTTTTCTTTATATACCAACAAGCATTCCCCCCCCCCCCCATCCCTTCTTTTGTCTTTTCTAAGAAGTAGGGACAAAGGATGGAACAATTGAGTTATACACAGTGAAAGGAGTGCTCAGGTGGCCTAGGGTGCAAGCACCATAATGTTTAAAAGGCATTAAGCATTGGGTAGAGAGGATGACAAGCTGAGTGGAGATGAGAATTAATCTTAAATGCCTCAGCCACAACTTGGGTCATTTGAGAAGTAAAGGCTAAGCCATCGTCACTCTGTAAAGACCTGGGCAGGTCAAAATGAGGTATGTTGTCCTTTGCCAAAAACTCTGAGCCTTTCAGTCTTAAAGGCCTTTACCTAGTTAGTAAAGGTGTCAACAAAGAACAAAAAGCAGTTTGAAACCCTTGAAAGAGGACATGTGTAAAATCTATTAGCTAATCCTCCCCTGGGTATGTATCCCTTCTCTGGGCAGGATACAGGAGGGAAAGGAGGAAAGGGATGGGAGGAAGGGGGAGTTAACAGCCCCTTCAGGATTTACTTGGGTATAAACTGGGCAGACCTGCCTAATTGTTTCTCCCAACTTATGACCAGTGAAAATAGGTTTCACAAGGGATTGGAGGGCCTTTCCCCCGTTTTAAATTGATGGTGAAGGCAATGAATTTGGCCCTTGAGCAGGGGTCCTAGGGGAAGTGGCTTAGCCTCCAAAGTTCTATTAAGGCTTACCACAGAGTAACCTGCCTTCCTTTTCCCATTTTACAGAAAACTGGACCCACCAATAAACCAATAGGAAATGTTCCTCAAGTCAGGCCGACTGGAGTAGACAGAATCTAAAGCTTCCTCACAAGTGTGCATAATGTCACCCAACTGAGTGCTGTCAGGGAGCCGGGTGGCAGGGTTGAGAGTGTGGCACACCCATAGAGTCAAATGGGGTATCTAACAGGACAGCCTGATACCTGGCAAGCCTCCCACTAGGAAGCCACCGATGCCCTTTGGATTTAAAAAATGCTCTGAACCTGGGAGGGAGTTAGAATATCCAATGTTTGATCTAGGTAAGCTTGCAGGCTTCCTCAATTAGAAGGGCTGTGACAGCCACTGCTGGAAGGCAGGAGGGTTATCCCAAGGATGCCAGGTTTCTTTGAGAAGTGAGCAACAGGTAGGGAACTGGGTCCCAGGGACTGAGTCAAGACCCCTGCCTTTCATCAGCAAACAGTGAAAAGCTTTTCTAAGTTAGGTAGGGTGAAGGCTGGAGCAGAGAACAGTTTTGCTTTCAGGGCCATAAAAGTCTTGCCTAATGAAGGCCCTACTTGAGGGGAAGTGTGTCAGGGCCTTGAATAGCTGCAAAATTTAGCCTTACCCAGGAAAATATTCAGTTGTTTCTTGGAGGTAGGTTCAGGGAATGACAAGATTCAAGCCATACTGAAGAAGTTCAGATTTTATTTCAATAATCAATAGAATAACAGGTTTCACAGACATTGTATCAATTTAGGGACCTAATTTCATACAAGTATATATTTAGTCATTTACCTAATTATTTCGGATTTAATGACTACATATTTTCAGGTTGAAAACAACAAAATCTTACATACTTGTATTATGCTTGTGGCTTCTACTGACCACTTGCTGTGATTGGAAATTTGCTAAAAGAAGAAAAATCAGGGACATGATTATAATAGCATCAAAACAGACTCCTCAGGCTTTAGCCTGAGAGCACATACATGACAGGATAAAGTATCCTTAGCTCTACTCGACAACCAATCATGCAGTAACAATTCCACCTCATAGCCAGACTCCAAACTAAGCAAATTTGGAAACAAAGAAACAGAACGGGGAAACTGAGTCAAAAGGATCTGAACTTAAGCAGAGACTAAGGTTGTCCTCCCAGTTCTTACCCAGATAGACATCCACCTGTGACAGCTCAGGATGGTATCCCTCTGAGGAACTTGTGGCATATCTCTCGAATGGTGGGTTATTGACTTAATGATCTAGCAGGCCAAAAGAATATCAGTTACAGTCCCAAGAGATTTTATCTCTTATATCTTAATAGAAAATTCTACTAATCATTGAAGAATTACCCATACATATGTTTTGCAAATAAAAAAAATTTTTTAAAAAATTTTACTAATCATAGCTGAGAGGTAGATGCATTATTTTTACTCTTTTGAAGTTGCAATAAGCATTAAAAGTTTTCCAGGACTAATACACGTAGGAGATTTTGTTTAACATGTTTTTTCTTTTCTTCTTGATTTTAAACTCATCGTGGTGCAAGGACCAATCATTAAACAAGCTTATAGTTTCTTCATAAAGGCATTCCTTGTGTGGGAACTATACATCCTAAACAAGCTCATTTCTCAGGGCTGATAACCTTGCTTTCCTTGATGGTTTCAAGAAAACTGGCAAGCTTACAAATTAAAGGGAGTTGACAGAGACCCCAAGGAAGGGACTAAACTTGCTGTTCTTGCCTACCCATACTAATTGGCTTTCATGGACTGTGCTGTTTGATACTTACTTCCACTCTGTGAAGGGGGAAAAGGGTGCTTCGCATCTTCATACTTAAAGGGGAACTGAGAAGACTTTTACCTCATCTCTCTCATTCCACACACTATAATTACTGATTTTAGGTTTAACATGATAACTCCAAATAATTTAGTTAACAATCTTAGAATTTTTATAAGTAATAGGAAAATAGTCTTAGCTATAATTTCCTCTTAATTTTCTAGCAAAGGTGGAAATACCCAATTCCCTAAATTACATTGATAAAATATGGTAAAACAGGATTAGCAAGGCTAAATAAACTTTTCACCTTCTTTTAGTTGTTCAGTTTATTCTGTTCCCATGCTGTTGCAGCTCTGGAAGTTCTCATGGAGGGTTTCAACTTCCTCCTTTCCTTAAATAAGTTTCCCTTTTATTTTAGGGAGAAAACAAAACAATCTAAAAAATCGAGATAGAACATATTTTTAAATTGGCTTAACTTTAGTTTATGAGATTCCCTAACATCTCACAACATTGCTATTATTTCTTACATAGCATATTTCATCTAGGTTGAGTTCATGGAGGACTTTTCAGGTTTTTCTAAGAGCATTCTGATCTTCATATCCCATAAAACAATAATATTTCATCATACTCACACACCACAATTTATCCAGCCATTCCCTAACTGATGGTCATCCCTTCAATTTCCAATACTTTGCCCTGAGAAGAGAGCTGCTATAAATATTTTTGTCCTTATAGGTCCTTTTCCCTTTTTTTTTTTTTTTTTTTAAAGAAACTTCCTAAGTTCTAATTAAATGTTCCAGACAAACTAAATTGCCATTTGGTTATTTTTCAATTCACACAAACCATTTCTCTTTTGTGATCCAGGAAAGGGTTAAGTGCCAGTTTTTACTGACAGCACCCCGGAAGTCTGACTCCAGATAACTCAAAAGCAGGTTGTTTGCTGCAAGAGTTTATAAGATAGCAACAAATTGCTTTTCTGTTTTCCTAATAGTCTCATACTCTTAAATCTTCAATTAACACTGTCAGTGAAGATTACAACTTACATATCTCTTTAGTAGGCTTTGAGTAAAGCTCCTTTAAAACTGTTTTTATTATCATCTCTCAAATAACAAATTTCACTGAATTGAATATATTTTTTTCTCTCCATTTCACCTCTTCATCCATGTATCCCTGCTACAATCAGGGAAGGAGGGAAAGGAGAAGAAAGAGGAGATTCTCTTTCCTCTATGCACTATACTCAGTCCTGGGGAATCCTGGTGTGGAAACTTTAATTTAATTGAATTTGCTTCCAAATTACTTCACACACACACACACACACACACACACACACACACACACACACACACAATCTTTTATCTCAACATGGTCACCCCTAAAAATTCATGTGAAGTTATCAAATATGAAGCAATTATATCCAATAAAACTTAGCATTTGTTTTATGCTAAACATCTTTGCAATTATGTGATCTTCACAACAAAAACCATTATTATTGCTCTTTACAAATCAGAAAACTGGGCAGAGATAAAATAATTTGCCATAAATTACATAGTTAATACATATGTGCAACTGAAACAGAGAGTAGTGGGCTTACCTAATGTAGAGGATCACAGATAGTGGGAGAACTCTGGGTGAGGTATAAGACCCTCCAACTCAGCCAGGGAACCTGCTAACAGTGTCTGGTTTGGCTCCCCATCCTCTCCTAAGGCCTCTTGGCCTTCCTGAGACTTCAAGGGTCAGTGACAACCTGTATAGTAATTAAAGCAGAATTATACTAAGTGGCAAAGAATCATTTACACACAATAGCAAGTTGTTTATGTGGACCCACATGTACAGTATAGTTAGTACACGCACAGTGTGCTATAGTTATATAAGGGTATTAGGGTATATAAAGCTGAGAAAATTTGGAAAAAACAGACTCCATGTTTGACCATCCACCCCCTTCACTCCTCACCATGATCAGGATTCGGGCTGGCACAGAAATCCTCCAGTGAGCAGATCTGGACATTACCCAGTGCAGAGGCTGACTGGCTTTCTCACCTCACACTACCATGCTTGGTGCTGTCGGGCACCTGGATTCTTCCCAGACAGTTCCTGGACAGAACCTGCTGAAGGCTGGGGTAACTGGTGCCGGGATCTCCCTTTGATGGTAGTTTCCAGTTCCAGGGCTCAGGGAATGCTGACCACGGAGTCTAACCCCCACTCCCCAAGCTGGATTGGGGAGGTGCTTGGGCAAAGTATATGGGGTCCCCGTTGCTATTTGCTGCTTCTCCTATTTCTATAAGTGGGGCAGAATTTTCCCCAGTTCTTCAGCGTTCTCTTTTCTTAATCTGATCTGAGACGAGAGGGATATTGATCTTATTAGCAATCCCTCCTCAACTGAGATGCACTGTGGGACTACGGGTAATGGAGCTTGCAGAGTGATCAGGTTTATAGGGATGATCCCTAAATACCTTCTGGGATATTTTCCCAGTGGAATGGAAAGGGAACTCTGGACAACATAGGAATCTAGAAAGAGTTATCAAAAAGTTGCTATTTACCTAGTGTTTTTGTTTCCTTTTTCACTCTCTTTCAGAATGGGGTAAATTTCTGGAATTACCCTCAATGTCTCAGAAATTTTTCTTACAATCTTAAAATGACTAATTGCCAGATTCCTTAATCATTGCTCTCAAAACCTTAAAAATACACTAAAATATTATTTTAGCAGTTCTAGAATTTTAATTAGCTAACTTTATTTTTGTAGCCTCCAGCTTGGCCAGAACTGAGGGTTCGCAGGGAAAAAAAAGTCAGGCTTTTCCCTTTTTAAAGTAGAAATCAAGGGTGTTAAGATATCTTTCCTAGCATTCTAACTACAACACAGAAATTTTTTGTTTGTTTGTTTTTTTTGCTTTTTGCTGAGGCAATTGGGGTTAAGTGACTTGCCCAGGGTCATGCAATTAGGAAGTGTTAAGTGTCTGAGACCAGATTTGAACTCAGGTCCCCCTGACTTCAGGGCTGGTGCCACTACACCACCTACCTGCCCCCGAAGTTTTTTTTTCTTGATGGCTGCATTTTAAATCTTTCCAGGTAACAAAATCTAGCTCACAGAACAAACTTGAAACAGATATTCTGCACAGAGGCACAGACAAAAATGACATGGAAGAAGGCTGTGCCATCTTTGCCAAAAGCTATAAAATTTCTATTCCTAATGTATTTTGCTTCCTCCAGCATTCCAGGGAAGGTGAAAAGGTGGCAGATTTTCCCTACCTAGGAGGGAACTTTGTTGAAAATTGGAGTAATTTCCAAGTCTGGGTATCCTCAGTCAAGGAAAATTTGCTGAGCATGAAGCTCAAAATAATCCAGATAAGCCTTCTCCCAGGGGCGTGGAATGTCCCAGTTATAGGATCAAAGGAGAAAAGAATGAGGGGTGGGGAAGTTGAAAGGGAGGGAGTAAAGCCAGGGAGACCATATTCTTTCCATAGCAAAGAATCAGAAGCAAAAAGATAAATTTACAGGAAAAAGAAAGATCAAGTACTTCATGTCACTAATGTGCTAATTTTGATTATATTAAGATAAAAAGTTTTTGTACAAACATAACTAATGCAGACAAAATTAGGAGGGAAGCAATAAATTGGGAAATCATCTTTACATTTAAGGTTCTGATAAAGGTTTCATCTCTAAAATATATAGAGAATTATATCATATTTATAAGAATTCAAGCCATTCTCCAATCAATAAATGGTCAAAGGATATGAACAGACAATTTTCAGATGAAGAAATTGAAATTATTTCTAGTCACATGAAAAGGTGCTCTAAATCACTATTGATCAGAGAAACGCAAATTAAGACAACTCTGAGGTACCACTACATACCTGTCAGATTGGCTAAGATGACAGGAAAAGATAATGACGAATGTTGGAGGGGATGTAGGAAAACTGGACACTAATACATTGTTGGTGGAACTGTGAATGGATCCAACCATTCTGGAGAACAATTTGGAGCTATGCTCAAGAAATTATCAAACTGTGCATACCCTTTGACCCAGCAGTGTTTCTACTGGGCTTATATCCCAAAGAAATCATAAAGGAAGGAAAGGGCCCCACATGTGCAAGAATGTTTGTGGCAGCCCTTTTTGTAGTGGCTAGAAACTGGAAACTGACTGGATGTCCATCAATTGGAGAGTGGCTGAATAAATTATGGTATATGAATGTTATGGAATATTATTGTTTTGTAAGAAACTACCAGCAGGATGATTTCAGAGAGGCCTGGAGAGACTTGCATGAACTGATGCTGAGTGAAATGAGCAGAACCAGGAGATCATTATACACAGCAACAACAATACTATATGATGATCAATTCTGATGGACGTGGCTCCCTTCAACAATGAAATGTTTCAAACCAGTTCCAGTTGTTCAGCAATGAAGAAAGCCATATACACCCATGGAGGGGCCTGTGGGATCTGAGTGTGGACCACAACATAGCATTTTCATGTTCTCTATTGATGTTTGTTTGCATTATGCTTTCTTTCTCATATTTTTTTTTCTTGTAGATCTAATTTTTCTTGTACAGCAAGATAACTGTATAAATATGTATACATATATTCGATTTGTCAAGTATTTTAACATAATTAACATGTATTAGACTTCCCGCCTTCTAGGGGAGGAGATGGGGGGAAGGAGGGAAAAATTTGTAATAGAAAGCTTACAGGGGTCAACAATGAAAAATTATCCATGCATATGTTTTGCAAATAAAAAGCTTCAATAAAAAAAAGAAAAAAAAAGAATACATCTTTTATCCATAGCTGTAAAAGAGATATGTTCTTCTAATTTTTAATGATTTGATTTTTAATATCAAGGTCAGATATATATTTGCAAAGTATTATGGAATGTGGTGTAATGTGTTGATTTAAGTCTAATTTCTGACATTTTTCTAATTTTTTTCAGATGTTTTTTTTTAATCAAATAGAGAATTCTTTCCTAGATGATACATATTTTCTTATTTATCAAACACTAAGTTATTGAGTTTTATTGTTTCTGACTTCTTTGTGTATTTCTCTATTTCTTAACCGTTACTCAATGGTTTTAGAGAAGAACATGGCAAAACATTCCAGTAGCTCTGCCAAGAAAATCTCTGAAAGATCATAAAGAGTCAGATATGACTCAACAACAACAACAATAGCAAATGGCTTTATAATATAGTTTAAAGTCTAAAGTTGTGCTATTCCTGCCTCTATTCTTATTTTTAAAAATTATTTTCCTTGGTATCCTAGATCTTTCATTTCTCCAAATGAATTTTGCTATTCTTTTTTTGAACTATGTAAAATATCCCTTTTGGCATCACATTAAAACTATAAATTAAAAAAAAATAAAAACAAATAAAAAAACAAAATGAAAAATTATGCATGCATATGTTTTGCAAATAAAAAGCTTTAAAAAAATGTGGCATCGACCTATATTCTAATTATGATTTGAGACTTTGCAATAACAAGTTGAGCTACAGCTAAAAGCTGCAGGCATTTGAACATTTTCCTCCTGTCCCACCCCCTCCACTTTTTAATTAGCATTTAGGATCTTAATGGGTAAAGAGTTTGTTATTTACTAGTATTCTGTTGTTTCTGGGATAGATTTCTGTATTAAAGATGTAAGCCTGGACTCCCCTTGGACAATGGGAGAAAAGGTGGGGAGGGGATGAGGGCTTCTGCTTTAGCATCAATATAAGCCTGTTTTTGCAGCTTGTGCTTTGAACTCTACCGACACCTTGTCTGTTGGGAGTTGCCCTTTCTTGGGAAATTGTGATAAATTCTTCTTTTGCTTTTTACTTTGAGAGTCTAAGATTTTAAGTTGGGTTGAGGTCATAGCTGAGCCACATAGTTTTGGGGACTTATTCCAGGACATTTCCTGTTCATTAGGGGTCTTTTCCCATACTGAATCCTTGGGCAGGGACCCTCTGGAGAGTTTCTGGTGGCTTGGGAACTTCCTCTCTGATTGGGTAAATTCCCCAAGAGAGATACGTGGAAAAAGCAAAAACTGAACTAGGCTAGTGAAGGTAGAGGATTAAGCTGAGAGAAGTTTGAAATCAATCAGGTATTTTGTACACAACTCAGGTAGAGCAAGCAACTGGTGAGGGGGAGAGAGACTGTTAATGGTTAAGAGGATTTCCTTTTACCAAGTACTAGTGAGCTGCCTGGATGATTGAGATTGGGAGAATTTAAGCTGTTAGAATCCATAAAAGGCCCCAATGTCCCTTTGATATTGGAAAACTTGAAGCAGTTGGAGTCTGTAAAGGTGCTCCCATTTTCCTTTGGTAAGATCAGATAAGTCCTCCATCAAAGAGAATGAGATAATGTAAGGTAGCTGACTCAAAAACCCTAGTGTATATAGCCCTTTAGGAAGAATTGGGATGATGTACCAAAATGTATAGGAATTAAATACTGTTGTTTTGTTTGGGCAAGTGCCTTACTAGGAGGAATTGTCTATCCCTCAAGGGCTGGGTGTAAATTCAAAAGAGGCTTTACTACTCAACGGGCTAGCTCCTAAGGGCTTTGGCTCCAGAACTCCCTCCTTACTTCCACTCCAAAGTGGGGCCAAGAATGGGAGCTTGATTGATTCAGAACAGCAATTTGTATTTGTGTGTGAGTCTGTGTTTTGTCTTTTGTACTTCTCTCTACAAATTACAAAGGAAAAGATTTAGCTATTTGGGATTTAAAAGTGCTTGTTTTGTATATAATTGGATTTATGCAAATAGCTTTAGCTAGAGAGAGGCTAGTTCTGAGAGAGTTTTTAACTGCTACATCAAAAAAAAAAAAAAGAAAAAAAATGGATATTTTTGTGGACCTAGAACTGGCCAATTTGGGTCTACAGAAATAGTTACAGAAATAGCAGATTTTGGTGTTTTTGAGACTAAGTTTTAAGTTGCTTGGCCCTATCTCTCAGTTGGCTAACTTGAGTTAGTCTATTGTATTTTTTAAGGAGGCCTAATTTACATGACTAAAAGCCTTTTGGGGGCCTGAATTTGAGACTTACAGGAAAATGCAAAAGGAAAATAAATACCCTCTCTGGGATTTTCCATGCTTTACTCTTTGGAGAGATTTCTGGAATTTTTACTGGTTAGGCTGGTTTCCCTGGCTGGCCTGTTTTCTTCTGGGGTTTGTGCTGGTGACCTAACATCTTTGATATGGCCCCCAGCATTTCTGGCATGGAGGATGGACTAGTCACTGGGCCACAGACTTGCAGCTGGACACTTGAGTTCAAATTTCTCTAACTCTTTCCCCCAAGGCCCTAAAGTCCACCTATTTCTTAAAGCCCTGTTGACAGACTTGAAAAGGCAGGTCTCTGCCACCTTAAATTCTGGGGCTGTGTGTGTGTGTGTGTGTGTGTGTGTGTGTGTGTGTGTTTAAACTGGAATTCTGATTCTGAAATTGAGATAATTACTATTAACTAGTATATGCTAAAATTGTGAACTTGTTTATTCTGCTTAAGATTTTAGAAATATGTGTGCATTAATATTGAGGCATTCTACTAGAAATTTAAATCTGTATTTGATTTGATTTTAAGTTAAAAAAAATGTTGGTTCTCAGGAGATCATTATACACGGCAACAACAAGATTATAGGATGATCAGTTCTGATGGACTTGGCTCTCTTCAACAATGAGATGATTCAGGCCAGTTTCAATGGTCTTGTGATGAAGAGAGTCCAGAGAGAGGACTGTGGGAACTGAGTGTGATTCACAACATAGCATTTTCACTCTTTTTGTTGTTTGCTTGCATTTTATTTTCTTTTTCTTTTTTTTTTTCTGTTTTGATTTGACTTTTCTTATACAGCAAGATAATTGTATAAATATGTATGCATATATTGGATTGAACATATATTGGACTACTTGCCATCTAGGGGAGGAGGGAGGAAAAGAGGGGAAAGTTGGAACACAAGGTTTTGCAAGAGTTAATGTCAAAGAATAATCCATGCATATGTCTTGAAAAATAACAAGCTGGGACAGCTAGGTGGTGCAGTGGATAGAACACCAGCCCTGAAGTCAGGAGGACCTGAGTTCAAATGCGGTCTCAGACACTTAACACTTCCTAGCTGTGTGACCTTGGGCAAGTCACTTAACTCCAATTGCCTCAGCAATAAATAAATAAATTATATATATATGTTACAAAGCAGCTAAAAAAATTGTTTCTCTGGTAACTTACCTAAAAAAAGTTACATGTTTGTATCTCCTAATTGGATCATGTTGCTTTCTAAATTGTATATTGGGTAATTTATAAAAATTATACGAGGTATACTTTAACATTTTGTCAGTCCTGCTGGATATGTGGTATAAATTTTGTGAAATTTGGTCCAAAGTTACTTAGCTATTACCTACATTCTGAATCTCAAGGTTTGTCTTGCTTTCTCACTAACAAATAAGTAAAAGCAAGAAAATTTGGTGGATGTTTATAATTTCAAAATAAATTGTATCTGAAAAGCGCGTAATATGCCTAAACATAAATAAGAAAACATAAATATTGAGGAGGTTCCCTCTGCAGGGAGGGAGCCTGGCTCCAAAATATTCAAGTTAGATTTTAATGAAATGATGCCAGTGGGAAAATTGAGATAGAATAGACCATTCAATAGGATGGGTGGAAACTTTTTCCTGAGTTCTGTTGCTTTAAGAGTGGTTATTGGAATAATATTGGAACAAATTGTACCTAAGTATGGATTGATTCTGATAAAGTAGGGATGATTCTGGTAAAGAAACATATTTTACTTCTAAGGTTTTATAAGAAATAATGGGGAAGGCTTACAAATTGAGTGTCAATTCCATATACTTGGACAGCTGCCCTCATCAGGGAAAGTGGAAAGAGTGAATCAGATTCTTAAGAAAGAACTTACTAAATTGATGTTAGAAACTAAATTGCTTTGGACCAAATTTGGACCTATTGCTTTGTTAAAGAATTAAAGAATCCCCAAAAATGATTTGGGACTTTCCTCATATGAGATTGGTTTATTTTATTTGGGAGAAGAAAGGGAAAGACCTTGTTTTGAAATAAAGGATAAGTTTTGAAGGAATTATATACTGGCAGTGTCCTCATCTCTTTTAGCCTTTAGGAAGCAAGGATTACCAACCCAGACAAGACCTTTAGATTTTGCACTCCAAGAGAATTTCAATAAGAATGCTACTAAGTCCTGGAAGAAGCAGAATGGGAAGGACCTTACTGAGACTGAAATCTAGAGGCTGAGAACACCAGGGTTAAAGGACCTGTAGAGAAACTTTAAGGGCAATTTATAACCTCTAAAATTGACTTTGCAATTAGGAATGTTTTAGTGGGAGAGGAGATTAATTGTGCTTAGAGGAATTTTAACAATATTGATATTGTACCCGTTATTTATATTTGCAGAAAAGACTCTGAAGAAAGTTGAATTAACATTTTTTAGGATGAAGAAATTATTATTATTATTATTTTTTAATTTTTTAATTTTATTTGCATAACATATGTGTGGGTAATTCTTCAACAATAACCCCTACACAGCTTTCTGTTACAAATTTTTCCCCCCAACTCCCCACCCCTCCCCTAGATGGCAGGATATCTACTACATGTTAATTGTGTTAAAATATTGGCAAATCGAATATATGTATACATATTTCCAAACTTAACATTGTTGTGCAAGAAAAATCTTATCTACACAAACTATATATCAAAGGAAACACAATGTAAGCAAACATCAATCAAGAGTATGAGAATGTTATGTTGTGGTCCACATTTCACATCTCTCTCTCTGGGTGTATATGGCTTTCTTCAGTGAACAATTGGAGGTGGTTTGAAACATTTCATTGTTGAAGAGAGCCATGTCCATCAGAATTGATTGTCATATAGTACTGTTGTTGCTGTGTATAATGATCTCCTGGTTCTGCTCATTTCACTCAGCATTAGTTCATGCAAGTCTCTCCAGGCCTCTCTGAAATCATCTTGCTGGTCATTTCTTACAGAACAATAATATTCCATAACATTCATATACCATAATTTATTCAGCCATTCTCCAATTGATGGGCATCCCTTCATTTTCCAGTTTCTAGCCACTATAAAAAGGGCTGCCACAAACATTCTTGCACATGTGGGGCCCTTTCGGATGAAGAAATTATTAATGCTAATTCTGATTAAGTTCTTTAATGTGAAATTAGGACAGTACATTTTATATTCTATGTGAGTTTTAATTGGTTGTATTGAGTCATTTTAAAGTTGTTCCCATTGCTTGGGAAGATTCTGAGAACAATAATCTTTTTCCCTTTGAATATCTGATCATGTTTTGATATAGATTGGTTATTGAGCATCTTAAAGTAAAATGATTTGTGTAATGTTGAATTAAAAACCCATCTACTTAGATATGAAGATAAGCTGTGAACTTTTTAGGATAACTTTCTTACTATTTATCAATATAAAATTATAGTTAATACTTATTTGGGATATGTGATCTTTGAGAACTAAATTCACCTTTGATTAATGAGACTTGCTATTTGAGATAAATCTCTTGGGATTGTAGCTGATATTATTTGGAGTTTTGAATTCAGATATTATTGTCTGTCTGATGGATCATCAAGCCAGTAATTTATCATCTAAAAGGAATATGTCACAAGCTATTCAGAGGAATGTGATACTGAATTGTTACAGGTGGATGTTAGTATCTGGGCAAGAACTGGGAGGACAACCTTGGCTTCCACTTAAGGTGGGATCCTTCTGACTCATTTTCCCAGTGGTGTTCCTTTTATAAGAACCAACCTGATTATTCCTGAGTCTGGCTATAAGGTGGAATTGTTATTGCATATAATTATCTAAGGATACTTTATCCTGTCATGTATGTGCTCTCAGGCTGAGGCCTGAAAGACAAGTTTTGATGCTATTATAATCGTGTCCTTGCTTTTCCCTCTTATAGCAAATGCCTATTATCAGTGCAAGTGTTCAGTAGAAGCTATGAGCACATTTCAAGTACGTAAGAACTTGAAGTTTTTCTCTGAAAATATGTAGTCATTATATCCTTAATGAGTAGGTAAGCGAATATTTGGCCTAGTCATCTATCTGCTCCTAGATGCATGTGACTGTTTCTTTTAGTATTTCTATTGTTTCTGATTTTCCTGATAGGTATTTTTATTTGTGAAGTTACTTGCTTTTATTACTGGGGACACAGATGGTTGGGATGATAGATGGTTCCATATGGGAGTTGGGAGTATAGAACCCAAATTTGTTTGCTAAATAGGCTCAGTAGACTCCAGGCTATGGTTGAAATAATTACTAGCCAGACTACAAAGGCACTGGATTTGTTAGACCAGGCCACTCAGACTCGAGAAACAGTATTCTAATCTAGCATAGATTGGTATTAGACTACTTGTTGGCTGAAGAGGGTATATAAATATACATACATATACATGTAAATATGGGAAATAAAATTTTTGCTGTGTGAAAAATTGATGATAATGGACAGGTAGTGAAGGAAATTGCCAAAGACATCAGAAAAATGGCCCATGTCCCATTCCAGACCTGGTCTTCATTGATGTGATCATTGGTGTGGGGTTTGTCACCAAATGATGGCAGACACCAAAAGTTGGGATTTATTCATGTGAAGAATTCACAATGGCCATTCTCTTCTGCAAGAGATAGATTTATTTGGGGGAAGAAGTTACAGACAAAATGAAAGGGTATGAAATAGAATTGGGAGAGCATATGAAAAATATGTTCCTCAGTAGGACTCACAATTTAATACTCCATGAAGTTGGGGGAATGCTCTTAACTGGCAGGCTAAATTCTGATATTTTAGCTATAAGGAAGAGAAGAGGGGTTGGGAAGCATAGTGGAATTAGGGAAGATACCATGTGGCAAGTGGGAAGGGAAAAGACACTACAATGCAGAATGCTATAGTGGGCTGATCCAAAGGAAGGTAGCAGCTATGGGATGGCTATAAGTAGGTTTTATAGGGGAAATTTAATCTCAGGGATATGACTGGAATTTCCACAGAGGATTGGTCTCAGGAGCTTGAAATAATTTGGAGAGTAAAGATTGAACAACTGGGAAGGGGAAGTCCAGTTAGACCTCGACCTTTAGAGGATGGGGCCAAGGAATCAAACTGAAAACAGATTCTTTGGTTCCTGACGAGGTTGGACCCCAGTAGAGAAAAGGGACTCAGACTCAGAGGGATTGGAGACTGAGAGCAAGATGGCTGAGGAAATGTATTAAGAATGGTGTGAGAGGTCTTCAAAGGTTAATAAATAAAGAGGGATTGTATGGCACAAACTGAGTGAAGATCTCTCATAAGAATGTATTAACCTATGCCCCAATTGTGATTTATGACTCTGCAATAACAAATTCAATTATAGCTAAAAGCTGCAAGTGTTTGAACATTTTCCTCCTGTCTCACCCCCTCCACCTCATGCTTAGCATTTAAGTACTTAATGGGTAAACAATTTATTTACTAGTATTCTTTTGTTTCTGGGATAGATTTCTATTTAGAGTTCTCCCCCAGACATTGGGAGAAAAAGTCAGAAGAAGGAGTAGAAGTTTCTGCTTTAGGGTGTATATAATCCTGTGTTTGCTGCTTGTACTTTGCACTTCTTTACTGACAACACCTTGTCTGTTAGGAGTTGCCTTTCTTGCAAGATTGTAATAAATCTTTTTTTGCTTTTTTTTTTTTTTTTTAACCTTGAGACTCAGATTTTAATTTGGATTAGGATCATAGCTGTCCCACATACTTTTTCATGTTTTTTCCCCCTTTTGATCAATTTATTTTGTTGTTCAGCATAACGAATATGGAAATATGGTTAGAAAAATTGCAAACATTTAACCTATATCAGATTGCTTGTTGTCTTGGGGAGGGGAAGAAAATAGGAGAAAAATTTGGAACACAAAGTTCTGCAAAGGTGAGGGTTGAAAACTAGTTTTGCATGTATTTTGGAAAAATAAAATACCATTTAAAAAGAGAAATGTATTCATGAAGTGACACAATGACAAATGAAAAGAGAGGAAAAATGAGTGTGTTAGATTTCCACTTGATGGCTAAATGAATGACTGTCTCACTACATGGCGCAAACTCTCAAGTTATTTTTGACCTTCCAGTATATCCCTATAGAATATTCTTATAAAAATTCAGTTGCTTTTCTTTTCATTTGTTTATTGCACAACATGGTGAACTTCATGTACCAAATTTGCAAAGAAACATAGGTAAATAAAAAAGGAAGGCAGATACATGCAACAAGATTTTATATGGATTCCTTTAGCAAGAATTTGTACTAATTCAAAACAAGGCTAGGCTGAAGTTTTTATGGCAAAGTCTTTTCATTGGCTAAATTTTTAATGACTTAACCTGGTAAGGAGAGTGTATCATTTAAAATTTTCTCAATAAATGCATAAACAACTATTTGCATATAATTAGCATGTAAATGACATTATTTTCATTCATTAAATTCCTAAATAATTTCTTCAAAGCAATTTAGTACTTTGTCGATGTAGGCTGAGTTACTATTTGTATGTGAAATAAAAAAGCATTATCTAAAATCACTCTCTACTAACTTGGACTTTTTCACTAATACATGCATTTCAATTCCAATTAGTCCAAATGGATGAGCTTTGCTTAAAAAAAAAAAATAGGTGAACACTCTTATCCTTGCCTTTAAAAAATTTATATCACCACAGTAGCATTATCCATTCTGATATTATCTATATAAGGATAACTATAAGTTAGTACTTTTCAGTCTGGAAAGATGAAGACAAAAGGGATAATTTTAAAGATTCTAACATTGGAAAAAATCTATTTAAGATGAAAACAGAGTTGTGTGTAAAGTTCTAGATATGTACACCTAAGGAGCAGCCTTTGAAATTGAATACTCTAAGAATTGACAAGTGAAAATATAAATAAAAGTGGTCCTCATAATTTGTGGGTATTTATTACTTCCTCTGAAGTTAGTATAGTGTAGACATGTTAGTTCATTGGTGTAGAAAATGCCTCTTGAGGAAATTCAAATAATGTAGTTTAATGATTACTTTATAATTTAGGGTATATAAAGTTTATTTAATTAATTAATTATTTTTTTTTTTTGCTTTTTGCTGAGGCAATTGAGGTTAAGTGACTTGCCCAGGGGTCCCACAGCTAGGGAATGTTAAGTGTCTGAGACCAGATTTGAATTCAGGTCCTCCTGACTTAAGGGCTGGTGCTCTATCCACTGCACCACTTAGCTGCCCCAGTGATTTAATTATTAAGAGGTTTAATAACTATACAGACAGGTTGAGTTAGATTCAGAGCCTGAACCCAGGTCTTTTTGAACCATGACCCAGTTTCTTTCTTTTTCTTTTTTTTTTTAAATTAATTTTCATTATTTCTCCATCTCCTTGTCCTCTCCTTAATTAAACAAGTTAAAAAAAATTAAAAACAATTACACAGACCAGGAAAATAAATTTTCACATTAGTCATGCCCCAAAATAAATTTTTTCATTTTGAATTTAAGTTCATCATTTCTTTGACAGAAAGTGGGTGACATGATTTATCTTTAGTCCTCTGGACTTATGGTTTATGAATATATAATAAATCAGGGCTCTGAAGTCTTTTAAAATTACTTTTCTCTATAGTGTTGCTGTTGTAAAAATTGTTCTAGTTACATTAATTTATTTTGAATCAGATCATAGGCATGATGAGGTCCTAAATGGTGGGTGTGGTTGGCAGAAAGAAACTGGAGCATTGATGAAATTGTTCCCTGGGGCAAGCAGGGGAAAATGTGGGATAGAGATCAGTTCAGCTCTGTGGTTCCACCCTATTTCTAGTCAGAAAAACAAGTTATGTCAAGCCCTTGAGGTCCACCTCTGTAGGGTCTTGGGCAGCCTCACCATGCCATGTCCCTGTCAGAAATGCCATGGTATTCTGTCTCATGGTGTCTTTCCCTTTCCCTTACCCCCATGTCAGGTGGTATCTCTCCTAATCCCACCATGTCTTATGGTATCTCTCCTCTCAGACCCTACTTCTCCTCCTTATAGTTAATTAGCTCTTTAAGGTGCCAAGCGTCTTTTAGAATTTAGACGGCTAAGGGCTTGCCCCAACCTCATAGAGCATCTCTTGGGGGAACTTGCCCTTTTCATCATTAATTATTAGAACCCTTGTCTATGCCCTCCTGCTGTTTACCATTTCCCATTCCTTGTCTATTGTATACCTTTCTTTTGTCTGTAACCTTTTCCCCTAAATAATTCTACCTTTTGCCAAAGAGAATGGCCATTGTAAATTCTTCACATGACCAAATTCCAACTTTAGTGCCTACCATCATCTAATGCCTACAAACCACATCAGCTGCATCAGGTATTTTTTCCAATTTTCTTTAAAATTTACCATTTCATCATTTTTTATTGATAATATAATATTCCTTTATGTTATATTTATATACTGCAATTTGTTTAGCCATTCCCCAACAAGTGAACACCCCTATGATTTCCAATTTTTGGCTACTAAAAAAAAAGAGCTCCTATAAATATTTTTGTTCATGTAGTTTTTTTTTTTTTTTCCCTTTCTTTGATCTCTTTGGAATTACAGACCTAGCAATAGTGTATAGCTAAGTCAAATGGTATATAGAGTTTAGTAACTTTTGGGGAATAGTTCTAAATTGCTTTCTGGAATAATGGGACCAACTTATTACTCCACCAACAATGTGTTATTGTTGTTTTTTCTCCCCTGTAATTTCTATAATATTTGTCATTTTCCTGTTTTTTTTTCTCTTTGCCATTTTCATAGTTGTGAAGCGGATGAAAATGAGGTTCATAGTAGAATGCCTGATTCTTTCTACCTTTCTTCATGATAAAAATCTTTTCATCTTATGTACCTCTATCATGAAATAATGATTTCTAACCCCCTTTCCTTCTCCAATAAAATCCCTTGTCTCTTTATTTAAACATCTTTAATTGAGAACTACAGTCCTTGTAATATTTATCTTTTTCTATGACCTTTAAAGATACTAGGGTTCTGAGGAAACATTTATTTTTTACCCTCTATAGCATTGAAACAATTTATCCCCCCATGTTTCCTGACAAGGTATGCATTTTTTCTATATTTTTCTTGACTTCTGCATTTTTATTTTAAATTATTAAGTTTTGTTCTCAGTTCTGTTGTAAGCTTTTATCTTTTGCAATACAGAATTTCAAGCTCTCCATTTCTTTATGATGGTGGTTTCAAAATTTTGTGTAATTCTTATTGTGCTTCCTTGGTATTTGAACTTTTTCTTTTTGGATATTTGTAATATTTTGTCCCTGAAAGTACTGGATTTCTTGCCATGATATTCCTGTAAGTTTCTGTTTTAGGATTTCTTTTAGGATGTAACGTGAATTATTTCTGTTTTATACTGCACTCTGTCTCTAAGAATTCTTGGCAATTTTCATTTGTAATTAAAATATAATATCTACAAGTTTTTGTTTCTATGATTTTCATTAGTCTTATGATTCTTAGATCATCTCCTCTTGACCTGTTTTCCATATTTTTAAAAAAAATTGTATTTCTTTATTTTCCCCTTCATTTTTTTTTCAATGTTTTTTTTTTTTGGTTTGTTTTTTTTGTTTTTTTTATTTAGGTCTTATTGAGTTGCTATTTTCTGATTGGTTCACATAGAGAACCAGGAACAAACAGAGCACTGAGAAAGTTATGTAGGGATTAACATAATTTCTGTGCAGCTGTGGATTGCTTTGCAAGCAGGCTCACCACTCCCCTATGACCAAGGTTGAGAACAGGACATGCTAACTTGATAGGTACCAAGAAGTGCTTTTAGCCCAAGAATATAATCAGTCTGGAAGTCGTCAATGTGACCATGTAGCCATCAGGAAAGCATGGTTAACATAAATTTGGGATAACCTTAGTGATGAATGCATATAATAGGAACCAGACAATTTATGACTGTTAGTTTCTGTTTAATGTTAATGCCTACCTAGAATGTAACCATGGAATGTAAACCAAGTAACTTAGAGCTATCTGGTGCTATTACTATGCTAGTTTAAAGAGTATATAAACCCTGGCTCTCCATCAGTAAGTGGAATTCTTTGCTGAAGCATCCACCTGTCCCATATCATACTTTCTCCTCAGTGAGGCCTTTGAGCTGGTCTCAGGTTCATTTTAATTTGGGCATTAAGTTCTAGAGTAAGGTTCCATTGTCTGTTCTAAGATGTCAGTTTTCCTTGCTATTCTTTTCATCCTAAGTATTCAATGTTGTTCCTCATTTCATTTATTTTTCTTTATAGTGCTTGTGTCTAGGACATTTTTTTCCTCCAGAGCTTTAATTTTATTTATGAAATTGATTTCTTATGCAAATTAAGACAACCCTGAGGTACCACCACAGACCTGTCAGATTGGCTAAAATGACAGGAAAAGATAATGATGAATGTTGGAGGGGATGTGGGAAGACTGGGACACTGATGCATTGTTGGTGGAACTGTGAACGGATCCAACCATTCTGGAGAGCAATTTGGAGCTATGCTCAAAAAGTTATCAAACTGTGCATACCCTTTGACCCAGCAGTGTTTCTACTGGGCCTATATCCCAAAGAGATCTTAGAGGAGGGAAAGGGACCCACCTGTGCAAGAATGTTTGTGGCAGCCCTTTTTGTAGTGGCTAGAAACTGGAAGCTGAATGGATGCCCATCAATTGGAGAGTGGCTGAATAAATTATGGTATATGAATGTTATGGAATATTATTGTTTTGTAAGAAACGACCAGCAGGACGATTTCAGAGAGGCTTGGAGAGACTTGCATGGACTGATGCTGAGTGAAACGAGCAGAACCAGGAGATCATTATACATGGCAACAACAAGACTATATGATGATCAATTCTGATGGACATGACTCTCTTCAATAATGAAATGTTTCAAACCAATTCCAAATATTCACTGAAGAAAGCCATATACACTCAGAGAGAGGGATGTGAAATATGAACCACAATATAACACTTTCATTGATGTTTGCTTGCATTGTGTTTCCTTTATCTGATTTTTCTTTCTTGTAGATATGATTTTTCTTGCACAGCAATGATAAGTGTGGAAATATGTATACATATATTTGATTTGTCAAGATATGTCTTTAACATAATTAACATGTAGTGGATATCCTCCCATCTAGGGGAGGGGTGGGGAGTAGGGGGGAAAATTTGGAACAGAAAGCTTTGTAAGGGTTAATGTTGAAGAATTACCCATACACATGTTTTGCAAATTAAAAAAAAAAGAAATTGATTTCTTCTTGGAACTTATCTGAGAAGTTCTAGGTGTTTCTGTATAGTATCTGGTTTTTTCCTTGATTTGTTTAGTTCAGTATCATGCCTGGTACCTAGGTTGGGGTACCCAATTCTTGGAAGAAGTTCCACCTTTGCCCTCTTGAATAAGTTCCACCTTTGCCCTCTTGAATAAGTTCCACCTTTGCCCTCTTAAATGGGTTCCACCTTTGCCCTCTTGAATAAGTTCCACCTTTATCCTCTTGAATGGGTTCCACCTTTGCCCTCTTGAATGGAGTCTTGAGTATGAGGGTCAATACTAGGCCCCTTTTTTCAAGGACTTTAGAGATGCTCCAAACTTCTGGGCTCTACCTAGGGCCTCCCTTTTGCCACCAGGACTCCTAGGCCGCTCCCTTGTTTTTGGCTTTGTCTAGACTCCTTCCTCATTTGTGCTAGGCTCAAGGACTACTGTGACCTCTACCATGATGAGCTCCTTTCATAGGGCTTCCTCATGCCACAGAGCTCTATGGATGCTCTTGAGTTAGGCTTTATCTGGGGCTTCCCCCGACCTTCCTTCTCTCCTAAGTTGTGGGGCTGCTTTAGCATTCGTGTTGGCTCATGACAAAGGGCTTTGGATTGATTCCTACCATTGTGCTCAGGATTATCCCCTCCCAGCTGTGGGGCTCTAGGCTCCAGCTTGTGATGGATCTCAATAGTTGTCATGGGGCTGCATTGTATTGTACTTTCATGGTTTGTCATTCAAGATTTCTGCATGATTGTTGAGGCTCTTTTGTTCATCTCTTGTCTTCGTAATGGGGTCTGTGAGTTATTTTCCTTATTGAGGGCATGTGCAGGACCTCTGGGTCCTAGAATATCACCAACTTCCCCCTCAAGGTCAAGTTTCTGTTTAATTTTCCATTTTTTCCTTATGAGATTGGCAGAGAGAATCAAAAATCATAATTATTCATGATAAAATGATTAGTCCTTTTTTTCATCTCTTCCCTCTTAACACTATCATCTACCTTATCAAGTCAATTTCTTTGTTGGTCCAATCATTCCATGATTGGTTATCAATTAGTTTCTCAGTGATGATTTGTTGTTAGGTGTTACAAAAGAGAATCATTTCAATGTCCAAGGAATTAAGAGAAGCCCGTGGGAAAACTGATGAAGTCTGTGAGTTTTTTTTGTAACAGGTTAAAGGTAAAATGAAGCATGTCAAATCATATCTTAGATTTTGGTTGAGAAAGTTACATCAAAAAGCCTAATCAATACTTAGTTCATTCCATGAATATAGTTGCGATTCAATATTTTTGTTAAATACAAGATAAAATAGCATTTCATAATTTTTTGTTTCTATTTTAAGATAAAGTCCCAAATGTTTTAATTAAAAAACAAACAAATAAAAATTTACTTTGAAACGTTGGTCTATTTCAAACAGATTTGCTGACGTCCTTGAGGGTAGGGAGTGTTTTTTGGCTTTTTGTATCCTCAGTGCTTGGAACATAATGGACATTTACTGTTTATTGATTAATTATTTTAATCAATCCCCCCTCTCCTTTCTCGTCCATAGAGAGTCAAGAACACCTCTAAAGCTGCACCTTCCTAAGGGACAATGATAGCTATAGGGCATTGGGATCACGGATGCTTCTTTAAGTGCTAAGTAGGGGGGGTCAGGGAGTACCCAGAAAGTATCTGTGATATCCAGGAAAGTACCAAAAGGAAGATGTCAAAAATTTTAGCTATGTTCCATTAAGTATCTACACACACACAACACACACACACACTCTCTTTGTACATATAAAATATGCATGTAAACACACACATATACATATGTGAACAATGTGTATATGGGTATGTAAAATATACTTACATGCTTATACACATACACATACATACATACACTTTGTGGATAGCAGTTAATATTTAAGACTGGTTCTCAATGAATTTTATTGCTTGCAATTTATACATCGTGCACACATGACGTGTGCAAAGTGTTCTACACTCCTTATCAACACTCTATGATACCATCATAAAATAATTTATTTTTACATTAAAAATGTATAAAATCTCATTTTTTAAAAAAATGGACTATAATTACATCTAACCCATTTTATCACCTCAGCATTAAAAAAAAGAAGAAATGAGAACATCTGATACTTAGCTTTTTCAGATGTTGAACTTTTACTTATTAATTTTCCATCCAATTGTCAAGTTGATCTACATGCAGAAAAGTATTATTATTTTAATGCACAAACCTATTTAGATAAGATTTTTAATTAAGATCTGGATTGGATTATTTTCAATTAGGCTGTTTTATTTGGACATAGGAAGAAAAATATGAAATGAGAAGCATCAGGTGCTATTTCCCTATCTGTTTGGTCAGAGAAAGGTTCCTATTTATTCTTGGATTGGTTATGTGTGTCATTTTATGTAGCTATTAAATTGTAAGAGCAAATAATTATTTAGAAGGAAGAGCTCTTATGATTATTCTCCTCAGTTACTAATGTTAATAAGCCTGCAAATCTGATGTGTTTCTGGGATCACATGGAATTGATTGCAAGGAATTGAATGGGAATTGCACATCAGTCTTTCCATGTCTCAATCTCCCCTTCCTTACAGATCCCTTATTTCTATTTTGGTTTCCTACAAGATTCTTTCTTGCCAAAGGGGTGCAAATATGTACCTACATCAGCCAGATTGTTGAAAACATAGCTTCCAAGTACTTTTGAGTAGGAAGCATGAATACCCTTTTTGAAAGTTATTTTACTCTCCTGGTACTTCTATTATGGGAAGGAGAAGTTAAAAAAAAAATCTCCCCAAAAACATTTGCCATTTATTCCTATTTTCTTTGGACATGACACTTTATCTCTAACCTTCAGTTTCCTTGTCTGTAAAGTGAGGGAGTTGACCCTATATAACCTCAAAAGTCACAGTCCTAAATCTGACCCTATGTGTCCTAAGAATTATCCATATTGTCTAATTTTGATACCTCCTACAAGCTGCATTTGGTACTTAATCCTAACTATAGGTTTGTTACTGGACACAACAGTCCATCCTAATAGTCTGTCCTAATATAGGCTGTGCATCCTGGTTCAACAGACACCAAACCAAGACTAATAAACTGCTGTGATGGAACTTTCCTTAGAGAATTTAGAGCAAAGGACAGATTCTCTTCTCTGTTTGGATAACCCAGGTTCAGTCTAATTAGGAAAATCCTTTGAGACATCTTATTGTACCCATAAATGAAACTGGTTGGTTGAAAGACCAAAAAAATCCTTGCTCTCTTTTTTGTTTATAGTGCTCAATAGTAAGCAGTAGCATTCAGCAAATACTTAACTTCTGGGGACCTACTTTTCTATTCTATGCAATGCATCTACCCTCAATGATTTAGTTTTTCCTTTTTAAAAATTCTATTTCTCCCTGCTGTAGCTTCTTTTTGTGTTTTTTATTCTGTGCAGTTTGCCAGAGAGCCAGGCAGCTTGTTATGTTCTGTGATAAAAGGAGCCAGATACTCCAGATAGGTATATGTTCAGATATTTAGTTCATAAAATTCACCCAACTGAGAAAAGTGATAGGGACAAAATTGATGTACCTATGAGGATGCCAAAAACTTATCAGTATAATTTTCTCTTTAAGAACTTGGCATATGTTCATTGAGAACCTGTTTTCAAGACTGTAATTGTTTAGGCACATATACATATGTTTATATATATGTACATATATATATATATATACACATACATTTCTGTGTATTTACACATATATTATATATATATATATATATTTATATATCCAAATGAAATATAATGAAAAGATTTTTTTTTAAAAAAAGAAAGGTTGACTTTTTTCCACATTATCTAGCATCGCAGACTGGAAACTCATTTATACCATAAAATCTTAGGAAGCTGCCCAGAGTACTGGGAAATTATATGTTTGTCCACAGGTTATATTTATGTAGCTAAGTATGTCAATGGCTGGATTGAAGTCAATTCTTCCTGACTTCAAGGATATTACCTATATCAACTGCCACTCCAATCTAAAGTCTTTAAAAAAAAAAGGAAAGAAAACATTTCCCTGGAACTTGTATCATATTAACTAGCCAAGATATTCACCATCTTCTTAAAGCTCTCAAAAACAATGCTTTTGCTGCCCAAGACAGACCAACTGACAACGATAATGAGAGAAGACAGCCAAGCATGTCTCTGAAATTATCTGCACTTCTGGAAGTAACATCCTGGTCTGCGTATAGAAAAGAACAATAATTTTTGCGTGACTTAAAATAGCTATATATTTTTAAACTGCCTGGGAAGTTGTATTAACTTAGTATTTCTTGTTATTTGTTACCCACTAAATTCTAAGGCACAAAAGGTAAAAAGTTTAGTAAATTTAGTGTGGGATACCATGTTTCCTGTGTGGTTTTTGTTTTTTGTTTATTCCCCACCCCCCCTTTCTAGTTCTTCCCCCTCTATTTTCCAGTCTTTTACTCCCACCCCCTCACCCCACCCCATCCTGAGTAAAAGAGTGGTAAAAAGGGGGGGGAAATATTAGCTTTAGGGACACCTATGAAGCTAAATTATGTTTTCATAATGGTAGGTAACTGAGCACAAATCAGAACCTTAACCACTGTCTAAATATTTTTCTTTTTTTTTAACACTTTAAAAATTTGTTTTTAACACTAAATTAACAACTTGTTCATTCCCTCCCATAAATTTTTATAAAAAAACCTCAATTACTGGTAAAGAACCCAACTCAATGCCACAAATGTGAGGGAGAAGCTGAAGAGATTTGCTTGAAGGTGATTGCCTGAAGAAAATTTGATCCGGCCTTCAACTGCTGGATAAACTACCCTCATTTTGTTGATGTATTCAGAAACTACATTGATATCTTGGTCACCTAGAAAACAAACAGAGAAAATGACAGGCAGTAAAAAAAAAAAAAAGAACAAAGGAGGAAATACAGTGAAAAATTGTTTTAGTTTTCCAATTCTTCTTGGGATTAAGCTATTAAAGAAAATTTGCCCACCTGAAAAGGTTTTCAGGGACAGACAAGCATGGAAGAGACTTATTACCATCATTGCCTCTTCCCTCTTTTCTGGAGGGATAGGGGCAGTAAATACCTAGGTCAAAATTAAATGGGTTGATCGAAGGGACTTATCTAACTTAACCCTTTCATGGGGTCATGAGTAGTCCATAAAATGAAACTAGGCAAGAGCAAATGTGGGAGTTTGACTTCCAAAAGGAGAAAGTGGTGATGGTCCGGAGAACAATGCAGTTTGACTACAAATAAATGTAGATAATTGTAGTGACCACAGCAGAATTATACTTGGGAAAGTCTGTAGTTCAGATGTGAGGAATGTATTGTCACTGAGTATCCCGGACCTGGGATTCCATTAGTCTGGGAATGAGATCTAGCAACATAGAGCAGCTACTTTCAGTCTTAGAAAGTTGCTTGGGTCACTGAGAATGTGACCTTTCCTGGTCACAGAGCCAGTATGTGTCAGAGATAAGCTTAAACAGTGGTCTTCCTGAACCTCAAACTTGTCCTCTATGTCCTGTCTCAAAACTTTGCCTATGGATATGGAAATAGGTACTTAAAGCAGAGGAACACAGAGCAAACTAGATCAATAACAGTGGTGGCAAACTGAAATGGTATGTTTAGTTCGACCCTGGTGGGTTCAGTCAACTTTTTAAATCTTTTCACCTGGCAGAAATTGTCATCCATAGAATTCCTAACACCCCGTAAGCTGGACCTGGAAGATTTAGGGCTGAGCAGAACCATTAAGGCTACTAGAGGGAGAGGGACATGAAAATCCTTCCAGTGCCAGTAGAATAGCATGTAGAGGACTTAAGATTTCCTGTTCCCTTTTCCTTTCAACTTGTTCTTCTCCCCCTCACAGCTTCCTTCCTCTTGCACATATCACCAGTCTTCCTATTATGGAATGATTCCTGGTATCAAGCTCACTCCTTATGGTGATCTACTTCCTTTTTCCTTCTAGTCCTCTTAGGAACCAAATTTTTGTTCAAATAGCACTTTTTCCCTTAATTTTTCCTTGGTTCTCAGAAGCAACAGCTGAAGTGAAACGTGCAATTAGTTGAGGAAAAGGAGAGCTCATCTAAGTTCTGAGCACATGTTTATATGTCTATTGTTTTGTGCTGAGGAAAAAAAAAGATGACTTTGTTGCTGGGATTTTTTTCAAACCAGATGGCCCAAAGGAATTTCTTTCCCTCTTTCCTTCCTTCCTTCTTCGTATATTGCAAGTAAAATGGTACTTAGACTTACCAGAATCATGCTTCAAAGATTCATCTTTAATCATTTGGAATCCATCCCCTCCTTCAGCGAGGAAGTTTGGGAGGACAAGCTTGTAGACTTCATCCATTTGGAGAGGCACATAAGATGGCACTCGGCACTTGGTACAAAGGACATCCAAACTAATTACTCTATTCCAAGGACTTTGTTTCAGATCATAGACTACATGGATTCCTAGGAAAGAAATGTGTATTTAAGTTACTGATAAATTTAGGGGTTTCTGAAAAAAGACAAAGTCTTAAGTGGAAATCTCACTGGAAAATGGAGGGGAGAAATGCATAATTATTCCAAGTGAGATTGTGACTACCATTGCACAAAAGGGAATGGCTAAACAGACAGTGATACATGAAATAAAAAATAATAAAACTTAAAAGAATTCAGAGTCATAGGAAGAAATATGAAGCAATGCAGAATAAAATAAACAGAACCAGAAGACTAATGTGCCCAATGATTACTAACATTGTAAATAGGATAGCAAATGCCATTATTATATGGAATTGTTAAATTACATAATGTATGATTATCAATAATTATATTTGCTAACCAATATAATGACTAATTTGATCCACAAAAGAAGAGAAAATTCACCTTCCTCCCTGTTTTGCAGAGGTAGGTCTGGGAGCTATAGATATGGAATACTGTTTATTATTTTAGATACTGTTGAAGAGTTGGTTAGTTTTGCCCAACTACTTTTTTTATTTTTTTATTCTTGCTAATAAGGAATGACTTTCTGGGTCAAGGAAGGGAAAGAATGTAAGTGAAATGAGGATGATATAAAAATAAAATATTGTTTGTGGAGTCGAGGTCTGAGTCCTGGAAGACTGAGGGAACCTCAGGATGTCAAACCCAGCTGTGCTGCTGAGATGCAGCCCAGATCGAGAAGGAACCAGCACATACATGAGTGCAGAGGCAGGGTATAGGGATGCTGCTGGCTGCAAGCACTTGCTGGAGAGTGGAGCTTTTTGTTTGGGATTCCTAGTCAGAAGGGAGAGCTGAAGGGAAGCTTCCCCTTCCTATCCTAGAATTAGAAGTGCTTATACTAATACTTATAAAAAAATGAGCCAGCAAAGAAGAAAGAACCCCACCATAGAAATATACTATGGGAACAGGGAAAACCAGGGTTCATCTTCAGAGAGTAAAAAAAAAGCTTCCACCCCAAAGAGTAATGTGAAATGGCTCTAGGCCCAGAGAGAATTATTGAAAAACTCAAAAAAAGAATTTAGAAGTCAAATGAGAGACTCTGAGGAAAATCTAAAAAAAAAAAATAAAGAAAATAAATAAAACCATCCAAGAAAAATAAGATTATGAAAAAAAAGTTATTCAACTACAAAAGGAGATAGAGTCTCAAAGATGAAAATAACTAATTGAAAATTAGAATTGGGTAAGGGGAAGCCAGTGAAGCTATGAAACCAAGAAATAACAAAGCAGATTATAAAGAATGGAAAAATAGAATAGAATGTGAAATATTGTATAAGAAAAACAATAGATCTGGAGAACAGACCAAGAAGAAAAAATATAAAAATAATTGGACTGCCTGAAAGATGTGACTAAAAAAAAAAAAAAAAAACAAAACACCAACTAAAAAAATTCTTGACACAATAATGGAGGAAATAATCCAAGGAAATTGTCCTGGAGTGGTAGAACATGAAGGGAAAGTAGAAATAGAAAAAAAATCCACTGAATACCCCCTCAAAAAAATTCCTTTGGGGAAAACACACAGGAATATTATTGCCAAATTTTGAAACCTCCAGATCAAAAGAGAAATTTTGCAAGAAGGAAGGAAAAAAAACAATTCAAATATGCTGGAGCTACAATTAGAATTGCATAAGACTTATTAGCAGCTACAATAAAAGACTGTAGGTCCTGGAATCATATCTACAGACAGTCAAAAGAACT
>JAJPUD010004478.1:128430-158700 GCA_023553655.1 Myrmecobius fasciatus
CCAATATCAGAGAGCAATTTTAAGGAACTCAACATGGATAAATTATTATTTTTTTTTTGCATGGGCAATTTATAGCATATGTTTAAGATTGACATCAACAGCTTAAAACAAAGATTGTCATACAAATGAGGTACAGAGGAAGAATAGACAAGAGGCATTAGTGGGGGGAGGAGGGCTGAAAACCTCACATTGGGAATGATTAAATAGGCAACACTACATACATATCATGAAGGGTACAGCATCCTCAAAAATCTGTAAAGAAATAAGGGGGGTGGGAATGGGTGGACAGGGAAACAAAGTGTGAGGGAAAAAAGACAAGGGAGGGAATAGATTAAGTTAAGGCAAGTTAAGAAGCAAGATTAAAGCAAAGAGTTAGCAGTAATAAGAAAGAGACGTGTGTTTATGTGTAGGGGTATGTGTATGTATATATCTACATATGTATATGTAAATATATCCTTTCTTAACTATAGTCTGCTGGGGGGGTAGAGAGGATGAAAAAGGGAAAAAATAAAAAAATAAAAAAATGCACAGCAGAGGACAAGAGAACAATTTATAAGAAGTAAAGAAAAGATGGACATTCCTGAATATAATTTCTTCTAATAATATATACATATGCATATATGTGCATATATACATATACATATATATGTGTATATACCTCTCTCTCTCTCTCTATATATATATATATATATACTTTTGAACTGTTATTTCTTATTATATATCAGGAATTCTTCCTGATGTTCTGCTGGACACATGACAGACAATGTTCTCTTTTGTCTTGTTTCATTTTGCTTTGTATTCCTTCTTTCTTATTCTATTTCTTTAAATAAAATAAATTTGGAAAAAAAAAGTAAGAGCCTGGAGCTTTGCCTTATGTCATATGGCAAGCAAGAGAAAGGTAAAGAAGAAAAAACAGACTCTGAAAACAGACAGCTTGGGTTAGAGGTCCCAGGCTAGAAGTGTATGGTGGGATAGAAAGGATATAGCTGATGAGTTGGGATATAAAGTCCCTATTATCATGAGTTGTGACTATGGGGCAAATCACCTTGCCTTGCCTGGTCTCAGTTTTTCATGTACAAAATGAGGAGAGAGTAAATAATTTGAGAGTCACTTTTTAAGTTCTAAAATCATGATCTTAGAAACACAAAGGTTCAGAACGGGCAAGATGGAGAAGGTACAAAACTTACCGCCCACCTGCAGGAACTCTCCAGAGGATTGGCCATAGCGATGCACACTGTGCTCAAAGGCCTTTTTCAAAGTGGAGCCTTTTAACTCAATTAGGTCAAAAGTGCCCCCAAAGGGCAACACAGCAGCCAGGTTTTCCCATGTGATTGTACCTGTGTGGAGAGATCACAAGTGACGGCCACAGAGGATCAGTTGGAAGGAACCCTAAATGAACATTTCCTTAGTACTAGGGATGGGGAGTAGGAATAATAAAAGGAATGGAGGAGAACAGAAGAAAGCATCAGTTGTATCCTAACAATTATTCCCATGAATCACACAATCCTAAAAATGGAAAGGCTTTCAAGGAAGGCCTCTAATCTTACTCTTTGCCCTTGGGAAAGGTTACAGCTTTTTTTTTTTTTTTTTTTTTTTTTTTTGCTTTTTTTGCTGAGGCAATTGGGGTTAAGTGACTTGACCAGGGTCACACAGCTAGGGAATGTTAAATGTCTGAGACCAGATTTGAACTCAGGTCTTCCTGACTTCAGGGCTGGTGCTCTATCCACTGAGCCACCTAGCTGCCCCAACGTTACAGCTTTTAAATTACACCAGAAATAAAATTGTCCTCTCTTATCTGTTAGCTGGGGCAGCTAGGTGGTGCAGTGGACAGAGCATCAGTCCTGCATTCAGACTTGAATTCAAATCTAGTCTCAGACACTAGCTGTATGGCCCTGGATAAAGCAATCAACCTCTTTTTGGTAGTTTCCTAAAATGGGGGTAATAATAGCTTTCATCTCCCAAATTTACTGTGAAGATCAAATGAGATTATAATTATTAAGCACATGCCTGGTATATAGCAAATGTTAGTTATTATTATTATTTAGATGCAAAGGAGGAAATACTCTGAATGAAAAGATCTTGCTTGTAAGGTCCTTTCCAGTTTTAAGTCCTATTCTGCTCCTGGAGTTGGATTTCCTGAAGCTAGGAAGCTCTTTCTAGGATGGAACCATCAGCAGTAGAGACAAAAATGAACCGCATTCCCAAGACACAAAGCCAGCTGGAAGAATATACCATTGCTCTGTTCATCGATGGGGGCTCGAATGCCTCCTGAGTTCAGGATACACATGGAAACATGGTTCCAAGTCTTTTCATCAGGATGCCTAAGGTTGTTGTTAATCTGTAACAGGAACACAAAATGATCTCAAACGTTTTTGCATTTTCTTCCTCAGTGAAGACCCCAGAAACTCATCTGGCTCAAAACTAGCAACTTAAATTGCTTTTGCTCCTTCTAGGACCCTTCTACTATATCCCATTCCTGTGCGTTTGCTCAGGCTGAGCCCCATTCCTAGCATGTTTTGCCTCTTTTCCTCTACCTTTTGGAACTCATAGCTCCTAGGTTCAACTCAAGCTCCACCTCCTGTAAAGTTTTTTCCTGATCTCACATTTTCCCCTCATTATAGCTGTTGAAATTAATTATTTGTGTACATGCAGTTTTCTCCCAGTAGAATGGGGGCATTATCCTTGTGGGCTGACACTATTTGATTTTTATTGTTTTACTACCAACATATGTCTCAGTAACTGGACATAAAGTATGTGCTTAATAAATACTTGTCCATATTTTAACATAATTAACATGTAGTGGATATCCTGCTATCTAGGGGAGGGGTGGGGAGTTGGGGGGAAAAATTTGTAACAGAAAGCTATGTAAGGGTTAATGTTGAAGAATTACCCATACATATGTTTTGCAAATAAAATAAATACTTGTCCAATCTTATTTATTCATTCATTCATTTATTTAATTATTCATTCATTAATTTATTTTTGGCAAGGCAATTGAGGTTAAATGACTTGCTCAAGATCACACTGCTAGGAAGTGTTAAGTGTCTGAGGCTGAATTTAAACTCAGGTCTTCCTGATTTCAGGTCAGTGTTCTATCCACTGTGTCATCGAGCTACCCCTTAATAAATACTTGTTAAATAGAACTGAATCAGATTTATGTGGGAGCTCCAAACTCTGAATAATAACATTCTCCATAAAGCTATTTGATATAGGGATCTTTATGTGTTCCTTAGAAACAATAACTAAGAAGGGAAAAGGAGAATTCTGCTCAGTCTGAGGAGGCACCTGAATACTTTCAGACCCTCAGGATTCAAAAAGTTATTCTTTTAGGTGGAACTCTTCTGATCTGAAATTCAGACACCTCCAGATAGTAATGATCTCCCGATTCAAGTCAAGTCAATTAGCACTTATTAAGCACCTACTATGTTTCCATACCAAGTACTGGGAATACAAAGAAAAACAAAAATAGTCCCTACTCTCAAGCAGTTTAAAAGATGATAATTTATATTAGACCAAGTTCTAATAGGAATTAAATTCTTATCTAATATTTTGCAGTCAACATTTCTGAGGAATCAAGGCAGATAACTACATATTCTGTGCCTTTCTTTGGGGAAACTTCATTATATGCATTCACTTCCCATTCTTAGTTAAGCCAACTTAATGAAAATCTTCATTTCCTCATTTCTGGAGATCTATGACTGGATGAACTTTTCTTCATGACTACTCTGTTAATTCTTCACATAGAATCAAAGAGGTCTTGGCTAAATACTTAGGCATTCTAATGCTTAATGTATATGTTTGTGTGTGTGTGTGTATTTTATATACATATACATATATATACATACACGTACATACACACACACACATATATACATATATATTAAGAACATGAGATGCCAGCTCTCAATTTCTCTGGAGATATGAACTACAGGCTCTGAGCTCAAGAGACATGTTTTCTCTTTACATTGTGAGTAATCAGTCTATCTAGTTAATTCTTTTTTTTTTTCCTTTTTGCTGAGGCAATTGAGGTTAAGTGACTTGCCCAGGGTCACACAGCTAGGGAATGTTAAGTGTTTGAGACCAAATTTGAACTCAGTCCTCCTGACTTCAGGGCTAGTACTCTATGCACTGCGCTACCTAGCTGCCCCTCTAGTTAATTCTTTTAAATGAAAATTAGTCTGATCATTTTTCTCTCCTTTTATTCCTATCTCATTTTCACTTGGGAAATAGAAAAAGAAAATGAAAATATGTGAAATAAAATATATTGTCAAGCTAAATAAATTCTCAGATTGACTATTTTCAAAAAATGTATGTCACATTCTGCACCTCACATCCATTTCATCTATTGGGAAGTGGAGAGCATGTTTCTGTAGGTTCTTTGAAATCATGATTGATCACTGGGCAGAACTTTAGGTCTAATAAGCTAAATCTTACATTGAACTAATGATGCTGATAGGTATACTATTATCCTTATTAATTTGCTAGGGTTTTTTTTTTTTAACTTTTTGGTCCAAACCTGTGATATTTTTGGTATGGAAATTCTCTCTTCACCAATACAAATCAAAAACTCATCTGGCACTTATGGTCTTAGCTTTCTGTGGTACTGGAGAATATTCCTATCTTACAAAGGGTAAAAGTAACCAACCAAGATACATCATTGCAGTTACTTAGGGCTTTTTTGAGTTTTTTTTTATGAGCAAAGAAAATTCTAACCAGAGAGACTTTGGCTTTAACACAAATTCACATTTATGTGGCACATTAGGCTTTTACAAAATCTTTTCCTGCATGACAATTCTGAGGGGCAGGTAGTGTAATTTTATTATCCCTCTTTTATGACTGAGAGGAAGTGGGCATAAAGAACTGGCCTGGAAAGCAAGAGGACCTTTGACACATAGTGGCTGTAACCCTGGGTAAGTTACTCAACACCTTGGTGTTCTAGGCCAGTGGTTCTCAAAGTGTGGTCCAGAAAATCCTGGAGGAGTCCCTGAAACCCTTTCAGAGGGTCTAGAAATTAAAAATTAGTTTTAACTTCTAATGTGGTAAATATCTATAAAGATAACCCACATAAACAATTTATAAAGATACTGAAAACAAAAGAGTAGGAACTACTATTCTAGGTAACTATATCCTGGAAAAGTTGCAAAGATGCCAATCTGCATTGGTTAGGGAGTTTTCTTAAATGGAAGTTATCTATGCCAATGAAATCATGGATCTAATGCCTCTCATTTTAAAACTGAGGAAATTCTGAGGCTTGGAGAAGTTGTGGCTCGCCTGTGGTCACCCAGCTATTAAGGAGTAGAACTAGGCCTTTTGAATTCCAGGTTCACTGTTCTTACATTTTAGATTAACTCCTTAATAGAGAAGAGGTACTAGTTTGCATGGGCTTGTTATTTCCAGGTGGGCAAAGTAAGTTATATGATCTTGCTAACATTTCTTCAACAACACTGAAAATTATATTTACATTTAGAAAATATAAAATTAAAATAATGTATATTTTAATTACTAAATAATGTTTTATCTTGTTTTTAACATCACCTACATTTTCCAATATATCTTTTCCCTGTCTCCAATAGTCACCCCTAATAACAATGAATAAAAAAAGAGCAACCCCTAAAACAAAAATCCAACAAAAGTTTAGCAAAATTAACCAGCACATTGAAAAATTCTGACATACGCAGTGCTTCAAACCTATAGTCTCCTACTTCTTTTATTTTTTAAAAATTACCCTTTCTGAGGATTCTGGGAAGATGGTAGAATAGGTTGGTAAATTTCAAGTTCTTCAGATTTCCCTCATGAATAGAATTATGTTTTTATTTTCTCTTCTTGATTTGTTAGATAGAACATATTTGCACCTCAAGGCAAACATAGACTAGTGAAAAATCAAGAAAACTTGGGACAGAACAGGGGTCCTTCAGATATAACTTGAGAAAGTTTGAAGAAAGATCCTAGCCTGGGGATTAATCTGTCTGAAGTACTAATACTTCCAGGCTAGCTCCCCAGAAACATCAAGTGGGGACCCCTAGGCTAGCTAGAGTCTCAGCAGGAACCACAGAGACTTTCACCTCCTGGACTGTTTGTGGAGTCGCGGTTCAAGTCTTGGAAGGCAGAGAGAGCCTCAGTTGATTGGGAGCCAGGTCCAGCAGTGCTACTAAGATGTGGCCCTGTCTGGGAAGGAGCCAGCAATTTGTGAGTGCAGAGGCAGTGGGGTAGGGTCACTGCTGGCACTTGCAGGAGGGTGGAGCTCTTGGTTTGGGTTCCTGGTCAAAGTGAAGAATTAAAAGGAAGCTTGAGGCACCATCCCTCACCCCACAATTAGAGGTGCTTACATTGAGAGAGAAAAAAGAACCTGCAAAGAAGAATCTCACCACTGAAATATATCATGGGAACAGGGAAGACAGGGATTCACCTTCAAAGGAGGACACTTTAGTAAAAAAAAAAAAAGACAGCCTGTACCCAAAGAATAACGTTTAATGGCTCCCTGCCCAGGGAGAATTTATAGAACATAAAAAAGAATTTAAAAATTAAATGAGACATTGAAGAAAAATTTTTAAAAAATGCAAGAAAAATGAAAAGATTTAACCAACTAAAAAAAGAGGTATTTTTACAAAGATAAAAATAATTTTTTGAAAATTAGAATTGGGCAAGGGGAAGTCAGTGAAGCTATGAGAGACCAAGAAATAACAAAACAGATTATAAAGAATATGAAAATAGGACAGAATGTGAAACATCTTATAAGAAAAATGACAGATCTGGAGAACAAATCAAGAAGAGAAAATATAAACATAATTGGATTGCCAGAAAGTTTTGTGACCAAAAAGAGAACCTTCACACAATAATGCAGGAAATGATTCAAGAAAACTGTCCTGGACTGATAGAATATGAAGGGAAAGTGGATGTAGGAAAAAAAAAATCCACCGATTACTACTTCAAAGAGATCCTTTCTAGAAAACATACAAGAATATTATTGTCAAATTTTGAAACCCCCAGATCAAAAAGAAAATTTTGCAAGAAACAAGAAAAAAACAATTCATATACACTGGAGCTACAATTAGAATTGTATAAGACTTATCAGCAGCTACAATAAAAGAATGCACGTCCTGTAATCATATCTAGCGACAATCAAAATATTATATCTAGCTAAATTATCTGTAATTTTTAATGAGAAAAAACGAACATTCAATGAACTGGCAGATTTTTAGGATTTTCTGTCAACCAAACCCGAACTCAACAGAAAATTGAACATATAAGAGCCAAAATCAAAGATCAATTTTAAGGAACTCAACATGGATAAATTGTTTATTTATTAATTTTTTTACATGGGAAATGTATTCTAAATGTTTAAGATTCACATCAACAATAGGGCAGTTCAAAAGAAAGATTGGCAGAGTTAAGGTAAAAATAGTAATCATGTTATACAAATGAGGTGCAGAGGAAGAATAGACATAGAGAAATTAGAGGAGGAGGGCTCATAATTCTGAAAACCTATCCACATGGATTCAGTAGACAGCTCTATAAAGAAATGTGGGGAGAAATGAGCAGATAGGGAAGCAAAGAGTAAGGGAAGACAAGGGAAGGCTCTTGGGTGGGAGGAGGTTAAGTGATACCAAAGAGAGTTATGGAGCAGAATATAATTACAGAGTCAGCAGGGATGGAAAAGATGTGTATGTATGTCTATATCTACAGCTGTATACATAAATATATCTTTTCTTGCTTGGGGGTGGGGAGGAGTAAAGAGGGGAAAAAGAATAAAGTAAATAAAGTGCTCAGCCAAGAACCAAAGAACAATTTACAAGGAAGAAAAGAAAAAAATGGACATTTATGAATATAATTTCTTCTACTAATATATATATATATATCATGACAATGTTCTTTTTTGTTTTGCTTTATTTTGTTCTGTATCCCTTTTCTTTTTTTTCTTATTCTGTTTTTTCAAATAAAAATATATTTAAAAAAATTATCCTTTCTTATTTAAGATTTTACATTTGTGCAAAATGCCATTCTTCAATCAAGCAAAAGGATTTCTGAAAGCAAATCCACAGAAGTAGCACAAAAATATTGGATGGACCAGTTGTCTTTTGAATAACTAAACCCAACCAATTTAAATCTAAGCAATACCTATGTAATATTTGGATAGGCCTTTTGTGTATATTCAGGTCATTTTAAAAAAATGGAACCCAATTGCTACCAAGGCTATTACAATGCTCTAAGTTTACTTGTAGGTTACTGCCACACACACACACACACACACACATACACATATGTATTTATCTGTATATGTAATATATACACATATCTAAAAGGGTACTCCTCCAATACTTTACACTTCAATTGCAATGGACTGGTGGGTTTGAAGCATCACTTACCATAGCATCACAAATCAAATTTCCCATGTTGCATTCTCTAAAACGGCAGGTTTGTGTGGAACCATCCAGATAAACAATGGTTTTGCCTAACTCCTGCTTAGAATAATTGTCCAGTTTTATTCTCCACTTGTCGATTTCTGCTTTTATGAATGGATCTACAAGAGAAGCAAACCCTGGGGTTACAGCTGGTTCATAGACCTCATACTCTGATCCTTGAGATCACATCAAGCTGATCATCATGTGCCTGTTGGCATAACCATATTTTGATCCAACAATACAATGTCATTTAAAAAAAAATTGATTAAAGTCATCAAATTGCTGGAAACAACCAAGATGCAAGTAAACTTGACAGTTCCAGGGTTGAGAGAGACTTTAAGATTGAACCTAATAATTCTGAACAATAAAAACTCTCTTTCAATAGTTTGATAGCACCTGGCTCAGGAACACTGCTGGGTAGATTGTGATCAATAGTTGGGGACTGGAAGAATGGGATCTAGTTAATGATAATGGTGCTATCCAAAGTAAAGATCAACCTGAGGTATTCAGACATGAGAAAACTGATAGTATCTGATGATACCTCAATCAGATGGAGCAGGAACATATATGCAGAGGACATAATCAGAGCAAAAAATGCATAGAGGAATGATTATATTTTAAAATAGCAAACTGTTAATATGTAATATTTACTGAAATTCCTTTTTATTTGTCTCATAATTAATATCAATTGCTCAATAAACATTGATTAGGTATCTACTATATGCCGGCATTTGTGGATTACTGGGGACACAAAAAGAGCCAAAAGACAGTTCCTGCTCTCAAGAAGATTACAGTCTAATGAGGGAGACATCATTATCATAGCTAACATTTACATAACACTTACTATGTATAAGGTACCTTTCTAAAAGCTTTACAATTATTATCTCATTTGATCCTCATGACAATCCTGGGAAGTAGGTGTATTATCGTCCCCATTTTACAGAGGGGGAAACTGAGGAAAGTAGGATCACACAGTAAGTATTGGAGGTTAGATCTGAATTCAGGTATTCTTGTCTCTTTAGGCTTAGATCTCTATCCACTGTATAACCCAATGTCCCAACAACATTATAAAAAATATACAAATGTGCTTTGTACAGGATAAACAAAATAATTAAGAGAGAAGGCACTGGATTTAAATAGGATTGGGGAAGGCTTCTTGTAGAAGGTAGTATTTTAGTTAGCACTTAAAGAAAGCCAGAGGAGCCAGGAAGCCAAGATTAGGAGGGAGAGAATTCGGGGGATAGCCAGAGAAACGCCTGGACTCCAGAGATGGATTTTTTTGTTTGGGGAAGAGCTAAGATATCAATAGTGTTGGATCAAGGAGTATGTGTCAGGGAATAAGGTGTAAGAAGGCTGGAAAGATGCAAGTGGGTGTGTGTGTGATTCAGTGTCCTAAAACTTGTTTTCTTGAGTTTACATATTTTCCAGAAACATTGAACTTTGAATATGCTAGGGGCCCAAAACAAGTTAAGGATGAAGCCCCACTCTGAGTTGACATAACTTGCTACTTTCAAGACTAACAGAGATCTCCATGTGCCCCTGAAGCCCAAGTCAGTTACAAATTTGGCTCCAGCCAGTCTATCTCAGGGTGACAAATTATTTATACAGCTGAGACCTTTTCAGATAAGAGCATCCTCTTTCCGTGGTCCAGGTAGCTTCCAAGAAATAGGGTGGGGTTCTTACCCTTCTGCTGCCCTACCCCTTCTCTCTCCCCTCCAAAAAGGGAGATTGCCCTTCTCTTTTTCCATGAAGCTTTCAGCTTCTACGGTAACCCTTAAATACCAAAGGCTTTGCCTGCATCACTGGCCTCTTTTGTACTCTGTACAAGTGGGGATCCAGTTTGTATATTTTTCTTCTTTCTCTAGTAAAAAAAAAAGTTACTATTTATGTCTTTTGCAGTTGCGATTATTGATTAACATCTGTTAAACCTGACAAAGAACACTGTACGGTTAAAAAAATACCTATAGGTCTGTTCACTCTGTTCACTTTAAATATTATTTGAATAAAGAAAACTATCAGCTGGCTACCTGTGCTATCAACTGCCCTGTATTTGCATATTGATGGCAGTAAGGTGAGCAACGGGGAAGGGGAAAGATAGGAGAGCTTGCTCCCAGGCTTTCCTCTTGTTCTCTATCACCGATGCTGCTACAGGTTCTAGTGTATATTCACTCACTTTTCCTCCTTTATTGTTCAAGAGTGCATAGAAAGGGAATTGAAAATGGAAAATTTCCAATATAGTTTCAGCTGAAGGTAACTGATTGATCTAATATCAAATCCCTTTTTAGATGCTTGAGTCACTTTTCTGATTCTCAATTTTCTTTGAGGTGCTTTTCTTTTTGAAGTTAACCTAGGCTTTCCTCTTAACTGAGTGTGTGGTCTTGAGCAAGACAATCTCTGTGGGCTTCAGTTTCCCCATCTGTACTAGATGGCCTTTGAGGTCTCATACACCTCTCACTAATATGATCCATTCATAATTCCAAATATTCACTTTAATCTAGACTTCAAAATCTGAGTCACTTCACTGCTTTCCTGAGATTAAGAAACTGTTCTTTAGGGTTTGGTAAAATCCCCACCCATCCTAATTCCCCAGTCTTACCTTCTGGGATGCTGCTGTTTAAGAAGATGGGATTTCCATATGATGTGACTACATTTCCTTCATTGTCAAATTCAATATTTAGGTATCCCAGATATTTTCCAAATGCATATGCTTGAACAACTGGGACCTTTCGCCCATCATCAGCTGTAACTATGAATGGATAGTCCCCAGCAGGTACTTCCTTGGATGGAAGAGGACGGCCTGAAACCAAAAAGATACCATGATCCTATAAGCCTGTGTTCACAGCTGTGTATGTTTTGGTCTCTTTACAAAAAATTGATAAAATTCTCAACATGGTTAGGAACTTCCCCCAGAAATGTAGTCTAAAAAGTTAACCAAGCTTGTTTTTTTTTTTCTTCCCCTTTTATGAGGAACATTCACAACCACAAACACTCATACTCTGACACACTTTAGGAATTCTTTTCATTATTGTTTTGACTTCCCCTTTTCATGCTCTCCACTGGTTTGTACATATATTTTTCCTTCTACCTAATCACCTGCTGACCAATTTTCTGGTTATGAGCTTCCACATTTTGGTAGATTGGATCTCAGTTCAATTCAAAAAGCTACCTCTCACTAATAGGTCCCAATGGGCAGTCAGGCCATATTGTAATAGTGGATTGCCAAGCTGTGCTAACTGAGCAAGACTTTTTAACTTTTTTTTTTTTTTGGTATCATTCTTTAGCAGTCTGATGAAACCTACTCACCCATTCTCTTAGATAAATTTAGAAAGTAAAACAATTATATTGGAATTAAATTTATTTTCTCTCTCTCATCCTTCCATCTATCTATCTATCTATCTATCTATCTATCTATCTATCTATCTATCTATCTATCAAAGCAAGTGTTCAGACCTCAGATTAAGAACATTGTATTAGGAAGTCATTTTAGGGGATTTTTTCCCCTCAATGAAATAGATTTTTCTTATTATCTTTTGCTTTTATATCATCTAAATTCCCCTTTGAAGCTCTTTCTCCTTTAGAGAAAAAAGCTTACAACCATTTATAACAGAATTTTTTTTTAAAAAGGAGAAAAAAAATTAACAAACATTAAATACATCAAGAGCTGATATTCTATGCAATATTCCACACTTGTGAGTTTTTGGCTCCTACAAAGGAAGGGAGGAAAGCATCTTCAGGGAGTCATTTTGGAAACCAGCAAGGTTACCTTACAGGGGGATGTCTATTACATGCTTTGTGAACATCATTCAATTCAACAATTTAACAAATACTTTTAAGCACTGCAAAACAATCCCTAACCTCAAAGTAATGTACATCTTACTGGCTGATAGAACTGAATTTTACATAAGCTTAGATAGAGCTGCATGGGTTTTGATATAGAAAGCCTATACAATCCTGCCTTGTCTTAATGCCTGAAGTCTATCTATATAATGGGGATCCTACTGGAGATTCTAAAATAGGAATAGTGGGCTCAGGATGTTTATGAGAGAGAAATGTAGGGCTCTGTGTACAATAGCACATTCTTTCACCATCATATTCTTATCATGTAGAGCCACAGACAGATTGGGTTTTTAATGTAACAGATTTCAGGCTTCAAAAAATGTAATGGAAAATCTTCTGAATATAAAAAGTCAATCAACCAATCAATTAACAAGCATTTATGAAGCACAATACAAAAGACAAAAAACAAAACAAAACAAAACACAACAACATTCAAGGCATTGGGGGCAGCCAAAACAAAGGCATGGGGATGGATGATAATATGTTGTATGGGAAGAATAACATAAAGGAAATCAGTTCCTATTTTTTCTTTCTTTCTCTCTCTTTCCTATTTCTTCACCAGCCACATTCTTGTCCTCAGACCCCTCATAAAGCCTAAAATAATCAAAAGAGAACTCAAATGTTCATCTGACATATCAGTAGCTCAAGATCAAGTGATATTGGTATAAATTCAGACAAATTGACAATAGAGTTCAAAGATAACTGAAAGGCCAGATCTTCATACCCAACATCGGCCACAGAAGCAATAAGAAGATAAAATACATGCTGCCCAGTCGACTCAAAAAATTATGGGAGCAGAATTTCAAAGAGATTATTCAGAAGTAATGTTGATGTGGGACCAATCTTACTATGCTGGATTGCCCACAATGATTCTGCTAATAACTGAAACGTTCTTGCTTGGGAGATCAGCTCAGCGGGCCATCAAGATCACCAATCCATATGCTAAACTGAAAAGTGAAGGAGGGGCTGGGGTGAAGAAGGGGAGAAGAGTGAAGGGAATAAGCATTTAATAAGTGCCATATTGTGAGCAAAGGCCCAGTGCTAAACCCTTTACCTGTGTTATCTCATTTGAGAAAATGAGGAAAAAACTTTGCACTTTTAAAAACTTTTAAATTAAACTTTAAACTATCCAAAGAAATGAGCAAGAAGGACCGTTTGGTAGAATTGGAGAGTGTGAGAAGAGGAGTAACATTGAATAATTTTGCCAAGTGGATTTGCCAAGTAATAGAATATTAGAGCTGGCTCCTTCATCAGAAGTCAAATTATAGTTCTCTTTAGACAGGTAAGTAATGCAATGAATAGCATGCCCAATCTGGAGTCAGGAAAACTCATATTCCTAAGTTCAAATCTGGTTTGACACTAGTTGTGTGACCTTGGGAAAGTCACTTAACCCAGTTTGTAAGAGGACCTGGGGATGGAAATACCAAACCACTCCAGTATCTTTGCCAAGAAAACCCAAATAGGATCATAGAAAGTCAAACAGACTGCAAAATGGACATGAGTACAAAATAATTGAACAACTCTGCATAAAGAACTGAAAGCTTATGTTGTGTGATCAACTCTACTTAGCTCTTCTCAGAAACAGAAAGATCTAAGGTCTAGGAGTAAGTGGCAGATTTCAGTACTGGAACCCAGGTTTTTCATTCTTTCAGCCCTTTGTTCTCTCCATGCTTTTCAAATCCCATTCTCAAATCCAAATTTTAGAATTCATCTTTTCACTACTGGTTCCTTTCTCACTCTCTGTGATAACTATAGAACTAGAATTACTACTTCTGACTTAACTGTCTTCATAACTTAAATCTGTGTCAGGGCAAGACAGACCACAGTTGATTAAATTGAAGGCATACTCCTAATGGCACCCTACCAAGAAGACCTATTTGTCTGTCTGTAAGGAGAGCAAACAGATCAAAGAATTTTTAGCTTTTGTGTCAGAAGCTTCAGTCTGAGGCTTCTATTTAAGAATATAATCCTGTAGAAACCAGGATCTTTCTTTTTTCTTTTTTTCCTTTTTATAATGTTCATTTTTTTTTTCTTTTTGCTGAGGCAATTGAGGTTAAGTGACTTGCCCAGGGTCACACAGCTAGGGAATGTTAAATGTCTGAGACCAGATTTGAACTCAGGTCCTCCTGACTTCAGGGCTGGTGCTCTATCCACTTTGCCATCTAGCTGCTCCAGCACATTTTTTTTTTTTTAAATGGATTCCGTTAGTACAGGGAATTCTAAGTGAGTTATCTCCCTCTATGAATGCAGATTGTTTTACCTATACTAAGATTTAGTCTTGGAGAATTGTCTGGAACCAGAGCTACACAGCCAATATGTGTCAGAAACAGAACTTGAACTCAGGATCTTCTAACTCAAAGTTAATAATAACCTCATGCCACATTTCTTCTCTACTACCACACAACAGGAACTTAAATGCTTTTTGAATAGTAGCAAAATGGTCAGGGATGGGGCAGAGAGAGCGTAGTTCTCAGGCCCATCCATAAGGGGGCAAAGTAACTCTGTGTTCAACTCTTTCTCCAGAGACCAAGTTAAAATAACTTCATTAAGGCCAAGAAATCTTTGGCAGTCTGGTGAAGCTTGAGTTCCCTCTCAAAATTATACTTTTTAAAGGCATAAATAAAACACAAAGAATTATAAAGTAAAATCAACATAATTAAAATGCAATTTATACATTTTAAATGCATAAATAAAACAGGAATTATGAAGAAAAATCAGCATAATTAAAATGCAATTTATACATTTTAAATGCATAAATAAAACAAAAAGAATTATAAAGTAAAATCAACATAATTAAAACGCAATTTATATATTTTAAATGCATAAATAAAATACAGGAATTATGAAGAAAAATCAACATAATTAAAATGCAAAATACAAAATATAGAGATTTTAAATTCACTGATGTAAGGTTAAGGTTTTCTCTGCATAGGACACAGGAAATAGAAGAGTTCAGAAATCTGTTGGAGATTGGGAAATTAATAGCAATAAACGGTTAATTTGCGAAACTGCCCTCCTCAGACTTTATTTAACGGATTTTCACCTTTATTTTGCAAGGGAAAAGTTGCTAACAGGAAACAAAACTGCTGTTAGATCTTAGAGCAAATGTTATCTAAGCAAGCCACCGATGCTTTAGGATCTTGTTTAGACTAGATAGACTTAGACTTTTCCCTTTTCCTTTAATACTTTTTTTGTTCTTTGCTATTCACATGCTAACTAGCTGACACAAAGAAATAGGGAAAGTCTCGAAGTGATGTGGTCCATTTCCTGCCACCAGGGCCTCTAAGTTTTACTCCTAAAAGTAAAGACTTGAGTCTCTCTTTCCCCTTCTTTTGATATCCTAGTCTCTCCTTTCAAATCTAATCCACAAAACCATTAGCACAAGAAATACAATTTTTATAGCAATATTCCTTATCTGAATCAAGTGATTTGAGATCAGTTTCTCTCTCCATGGCATCAACCTCCAATATTAGAAATCTGATGTATTCTCTTAGCTTTTGAGAAATCTGAGATACTAGTTCCAGCTCAAGCATGACCTTCTAACATCAGCATTATCAAATGTAAAGTATTTAGCGCATTGTCTGACATACAGAAAGCACTATATAAATGCTTATTTTGTTACTCCTTGTATAAGGTCTATGCAGATCTTCCAGCTGCTGGTATGCTCCCCTCCTAAATGATGCTGCATTTATTTTGAACAGATGTTGTATAGTGTGTATATGGGTTGTCACTTGTGATAGGACTAACGTTTACCAGTGTTTGGGGAGAAATGATTATTTCTTTCTTATAGTCATAACCAATTGCTGAATCAGGATTAAGGTTTTTTTCTTCTTCCTATTTTCTCAATATACCTATTCATTCATACCTATAGGTATACAGCCAGCCTCTGAAGAGCAAGGATAATAATAAGATGAAATCTCTGGCAAATGTATCCCACTGGAAAAACTAAGATCTGATCAAAAGATAAAGAAATTCCAGGTGAACTGGTAAATTCTGGCTCATTGTGCTTTAGTCAGATAGGTCTGGGTGGAAGTAGATTCTCCCTTTTGTCTAGATTACCCTAGTAGGATAATAAGGTTTAGATAAATCTCTTTGACCAGAAATGAGTGGTCAAGGTCACATTCCCTGGACCCTTATTAGAGTAAGCCCATCTCTCATTAAAACATTCAGTTTCTCATTACTTGCTAACCAATCAGAACTGATTTCCACTCTCAGGGATACCCAGTCTTCTAAGGATATGTAAGTATTGTGTAGGTTTCTTGAGAGCTCTTTGATTCACAAGAGATAGCCCCCACAGGTTCCTTGACACAGCTTTCCTTCCCCAATTCAAATATGTGGTAGGTTCAGGCCCTTCTTTCTTTCCTTCCTTAATAAATACTTATTGATTGATTGAATCAAAGGGATAGCTAGGAACAAACAAACTTAAGAGGAGAAAGTAAAACCTAAAAGTTCTTTCCAAAAAGGTCTACAAATAAGCATCAGACAAAGCTACTAAAGTTATGTGCAGGATTCAGGATCATGAAATCTATTTCACAGCATGACTGGAAGAAGCAGTTCCTTCCCATCCTCCCTCCTTCCTTCCTCCCTCCCTTCCCTTTTTCTTTCCTTCCTTCCTCTCTTCTTCTTTTTTTTTGGTGGCAATCAGGGTTAAGTGACACATAGCTAGTATATAACAAGTGTCTGAATCCAGATTTGAACTTTGATCCTCCTGACTCCAGGGCTGGTGCTCTATCTAAATGCCCAAGGCATTTACTTTCTAAATTATTTAGAAAAGAGATGGGAGTGCCTATAGATGCATTTGGCCAGCTCCCAGAGAAGACAGATAAGGAAAGTCCATTTCTCTGCTTCTCACACTCACTCAGACAGTCTCTGTGTTCTGAGTAGGTATATTCCCAGCTTAGTCACATCTGCTAGAGCTCGTGTTTCTCCTCCAGTATATTCTTTAAAAAAACAGTTACCTCCATGGTAGGTTTGGGCAGCAGGACAGCCTTCCAAAGATGGACTAATTTGGACTAAATGGGAGAAAGGGTGTTTGCAAAGCCTCAGTTACAAAAAGTTACAAATATGTTGTAAAATATTTACCATATGTTTAAAATACATACTAGGAAAGGGTCCTAAAAATAAAAGAAGTTGAAACAAATTTAAAAATAAATATGAATAATGAGAAGAAAAATTCATACTGTGATTAGAGCAAGACTTGGGAGTTTAGTTTATGGGACCTGTCAGACTTAATATATTAACATGTAAATGAATGGATATTTTAAAAACATGTTTGCTTAGCAAGTATTTAGTAAGTACCTATTTTAAGGGCTGGGGGTACCAAAAAAGTCTGACAATACTTGATATGAAATTCATAGTCTAATGAGGGAGACAAGTTAGAAGCAATCATATACAAACTACATATACATATAAACAATATATGTATGTGTGTATGCATGCATATATAACTATATCTTGTTTGTACATAACTATATACATTGCAATATATTATGTATAATATTTAGTACAATATATATATATTGTTTGTACATATACACACCACGCAGAATAAATTGGAGGTAAGTGTTAAGCACTTTCCCATAATTTTGTGTCCACTGAAATTGCTTCCTCCAACCTACTCTACCTCTATCCCCTCAGCCTCTCCTTCTCCCCTCCCAGAGAAATCTCACTCAATCTTCCTTCCGAATTTTCACAAATTTGTAACTACTTTAGATCATTTCATTTCCTAGCTCTGGTACTTATTGTGTTCCAAAAAAGCTTGTGCCCCACTAGCCTTGCCTTAAAGATTCCAGGATCACTGGGATCTCTCTGGGTCTTAGTTTTCCTATCCTTAAAATGAATATGTTATTGTCAGTGGCCTCTAAGCTCTCTTTTAGCTCAAAAACATGATTCTATGATCTATTTTAATGACCAAAATAAAAATAGGGAAATCCAGGGTTTTGTTGCTGGTTAGAATGGAAGTGGCAAAGCCTGATTGGCTCTGATATGCCCAGGTGCTATTCGAATAATAAAGCTGCAAAACCCCCAAATATTCAGCCAACTCATCTGTGGCAGGGAATGGGTTCCTCTTCTTAGCTTTATCATCCCTAGACTCTCCCTCTTTTACTAAATTTACTAAATTACTAAAAATGGTTCTCTGTTAATAACACCCTCCTCCTACTTCATCTCCAGATTTACTCAAATCATTCTCTCACCCAGATTCAACTGACCTGCTTCTAGCTACTAGTTAAGTTACTCATGAGCCCAGCTCTCAGATCTCTCAGACCTGCCTGCTTCTTTCTCCTGTCTGTCCCTAGGGAAGAGGGATTTCTGGAAGTCTGAATACCTAAACTAACACAGTCTCAGTTCTGTTCAGACATTACAGAATGATATTGGGCAAGCAGTGGAATGAATGTGTCAGACTTCTCTTACTCCCTCTAACTGTCTGAAGTTTGACTAGCATTTCTGTCATATTTGCCCTTAGGACCTCCAAATATTCCACATTTCATTAGGCTCTTAATACATCAAGGGAAATACTCTTTGGGGATGAGTTGTTGCATCAAATTGACATTTTTGTTCTAATTCTTCTCAGCACTACATGAATTCGTTAGGTTAAATTAAAAAAATAATTTATTTAAGTTAGTTCTTATCAATATGCAATATCTATAGGGGAGAAACCCTTACTAAATCATTTCTGAACTCTTATCTGCATGTCAATCTTTGAGTGAAGTGTACAGACTTCAGGCAGTTTTGGACCTAGAGTCAGGAAAACATGAGTTTAAATCTTACTTTAGATACTTAACTAGCTATGTAATTCTGGAAAGTTATTTAGCCTCTATCTGCCTCAACTATAAAATTTCCTCAGTTGTAAAATGGGGATAGTAATAGTGTCTACCTTTACATATTATTCAGTCATTCTGACTCTTCATGACCCCAATTGGGCTTTCTTGGCAAAGATATTAGAATCTGCCCTTTCCTTCTTTCGCTCATTTAATGAGACCTCATGGATATTCTTTTTTTTCCCCCCAGTTTCAAAGAATCCTTTATTACAATTAAAACAAACAGTAATAAAAGATAAGAAAAGCAGGAAAAAAAAGTCAGTCCCATGAAAAAGGTCCAGAGTACTTTGAACAACAACCTGCTCAGCAGTCCAGCTAAAACACTGGCAACATTTACTGGAAGCCTGCAGAAGTTGATAAATGACTTTTTGAAGCAAGAAGGTCCAGCTTTTGCTAATCTACATGTAAGATTTGCACTGCAACCTGCAGTAGATATTCTTTAGAATATAAAACAAGGGAAACAATTTTTTTGGGGAAGACAATAGCAGTATCAGAGCTTCTAAGAAAGGGGTGGGAGAACGTTTTTCTGTTACCATCAATCCACTAGTAGGGGGGAAGGGAGGTTAAAAAAAATTAAGGGTGACATAAAAACAACTTAATCTTACTTGTTTTTTTAAAAAGCAGTATGTCTCTATGACTCCACCCTCTAGCGATCATTCTGTCTATTTTTGTTGGAAGAACAAAGGGGGCTTCCCACCCTTCTCACTTTCCTGATTTATTTTTCCTATCGAAAATTTCCATTTATTTGCTTGTAAAATTGAAACCAGAAAAAAAATTATTCAATTAACTGACAATACAAAATATTCTTCTGTTCTTTAAGTTCTATTTGAAGGCAATTTAAGGGAGGTTGGGAGGAAGGGAGAGAGAGAGAGGGAGAAGAGAGAGAAAGAAGGGGAGAGGGGGAAGGAGGGGAGATGGAGAGAGGGAGAGGAGGAGAAAATATTAGTTGAACTCTCAAGGAATAAAAGATCATCATTCCCTTAAACAAAAATAATCCAGAAATAAACACATACCACCTTTTATATTTATCAAAAAGAAAAAAAAATTTGTTTCCAGGCACAAGTATCCCAGGAATCTTTTCCCCTTATTATCAAAGAAAAAATATCTGATTTATTTTCTTTGCCCTGGAAAGAATGTATCTTATTTTTACAGAGGAATGAATGCATGAGCAAATTTATTAAATGCTTGTGCCAAGCATTGTGTTAATTACTTAAGATATTAGAAGCAAGGCAGTCCCCAACTTTTAGGAGGTTACATTCTAATAGAGAAGGATTAGCACATATAGGAAAATGGTGGAAAGGGAGTAATACTTTGGTTCTGAATATTCTCAAGAGGGTATGTTGTGCCACAGTTTCCCTGTCTCAGTTTTCCTCAGTTGCTATCTCAGTTTCCCTCAGTTGCTGTTTGTTTCCCTTAATTGTGCTGCCCAAAAATAGCAATCCCCATTTCCTGAGCTTCAGAAATAATTGGACTCACATTCCAAAGGAGTTATAAAACCTCCAGATGGCCAGCCTCGACATACCCCTTATCTGTATGACCCAGACTTACTGTCTTCTCCCAGTTTCTATCTCAAGGCTTCTTACTCCCTACCTGCTAGAACTGAATTTATGGTTTCCTTGGACACCAGATGTGCTCAGCTGTTCCCATAAGTTCTTTGTCTCACTGGGCTATAGAGATTATAAAAATCGTGTTCTCCACCAATGAGATGCTGAATACTTTGTACTATTCAGTCAGCTGACATCTCTGTCAGTCTAAATCTCTGGCCTGGACTGCGTGCTTTGAGACATGAGTCCCAGCAGTCTTGATCCATAGCTATGGATTCTGAACTCTCAATTAACATCAATAAAGCATTTCCTAATTTCCAATGTGTGATATTGCCTCAGTTTCTCCCTGAGCATTACAGGTAAGTGGAGAATAGATTGACATACTCCATCCAGGGTCAAGGAAGGAGTTGTGGTTTGTGGTTCTAAAACTGGAAGTGGAAGGGAAGGATGGGAAAAGCTGGGTAAATGACAAAGCAATTGGCAAAGAGACAATAGGGAAAGAAATTAAGTGAAGGATAGCTGGGACTTTTTTGAACTATTAATTTGGAAAAGCTGATTTATCAATGGAGAGATGATAGAGGAAAACCAAAACTGAAGTTCCTCTGTGGCAAGATGTACAGCATAAGAAATTAATTGTGAATATTTTGGGAGTTTTGTAAAAATTACAGGTGACACACAAAAGCTAATAGATGACACAGAAAAAGTTTAGAAACTCAGAAATTCATAAAATATATGTACAGTATTATATAATATAACCTATGATCAAAACTTAACCCAATTTTTATAACAAAGTACTGTAAACACCTCATAAAAGAAGAAAAAAAATCAAACTTCTTTGGTGCAAAGGGAGAACCAAAAAATTTTAAGAGGATTTTCCAGATTGAGGGGTGTAGATATTCTTTAGAATATAAAACAAGGGAAACAATTTTTTGGGGGAAGACAATAGCAGTATCAGAGCTTCTAAGAAAGGGGTGGGAGAACTTTTTTCTGTTACCATCAATCCACTAATAGGGGGGAAGGGAGGTTAAAAAAAATTAAGGGTGACATAAAAACAACTTAATCTTACTTGTTTTTTTTAAAAGCAGTATGTCTCTCTATATAAAATCAGAAGACATTAAGAAAAATATCACTAAAAGGGATAGATCACTGATTTCATAACATACTCAAAAGCAACAAAAAACACAACTTCATGGAACACTCTATCATTTCTCCTCATATTGCTCATCATAAGCAGAAGCAAAATGACTACTATGAAACTCAATATAGTTCATGGGACAACATCTGCTGCAGAGAATGAAGAAAGAAAAACTTAATAAGCATTACTCCTAAACATCTTGAAACAACTAAAAGTGAACAAGATAAACAAAATAGAAAGGCACAGACGTAGAGAAATAGAGATAGAGTGAAATAGATAGTTATATAAACAGAGATAGAGATAGAGATAGCTAGAGATAGACAGACAGACAGATAAGGAGGAAAGGAATTCCCACAAGTAAGCTCCCATGGAGGAAAAACAACAAAGGAGAAAATTAAGGAAACGAGCAAGAAAAAAAAATCTCATCTTATAATGAAGAAATACAATGGATTAGGAGAATTAGGATGAAATTCCAGAAAAAAATAATTCAGCAATAACTGCAAATGGAACCCTAGAAAAAAATTGAAATGTTCACAAGAATTTTCAGTCTGGAAGGAAAGCCTAATTAAAAAAAAAAAAAAAAACAAACAAAAACAAACTAAAGGAGGATATAAGAATGAAAATAAGAATTCTTAATGAAAAACAAAAAAAAATGGAAAAGAGAAAATGGAAAACCATAGCATTATGGATTTACATGGCCTAAGAAACTATCTAAGTACATCTTCTCTTTTCACAGATAAGGAAACTGAGGCCCACAGAAGAGAGATGATTTGCCTAATTACACATACTGTCAGGGCCAGGATTGAATCTGGGTTCTCTGATTTCAAATCTCAGCACCTTTTCAATTTCCAACAGGATGATTATGATATGATACTGAAGGGAAAAGCCACTGAATGAGTCCATCATTATATCTTTTATCGTTACCAAGTATTAACAATGAGCCAAGCTTATATTGAACAGGAATATAAGTCTGTATAATATGTCTATTTTGAAGAACAGAGCAGGATGGGTTGTGTCTGGAAAATTATATAGCACTTAATGACACTTAGTTACCCCTCACTTTACCACTAAATCACTGCTTTTGTAAAAATGTTGATTACTTTCCACTATCGGCAATGAATTATATATATATCACCATTCATAGCTCTGTCCAAGATGTATGTGTGTGTATACACACACACACACACACACACACACACACACACACATATCACAAAATACAATAAGCAAAACTTCAAATGACCCCGAAGATATTAAGCTGTAATATATTATCAATAATAAGGTGGGCAGAAGAAACAATGTAGAAGACACCATAAACATATATAGTTAGAAAAAATTTTGAGGGATAACAGGGAAACAGACCATGAACTGCAATTGAATCTATGAAATATGACAAGATCCAAAGAAATACATTTATAACATAGAGTAGATTCTCAACAGATGACTTGTGAAATTCAATGAAAACAAGAACTATTATAACAATTTTAAAACAGCAAAATTGCACAAAAATGACATTTCTGACAAAAATAATCTAGAAAACAAAGCTTGGAGAGACAATCTAAAAGTCACTGACTTGTCAGAAAAAATGATTAAAAGTATCAATGCCATCTTTTGAGAAATCATAAAAGAAAACTACTTTGATGTATTAGAATCAGAGATCACAATACAGATTTAGAGAATCCAAATTATGCCATTATATAGACTCTACCCAGACTTAATCTCCCTGGAAATATGATTGATAAATTTTAGAGACTCTCAGTGAAAAGTAAGATATTTCAAGCATGGGACATATTACACCATTAGAATCATGTAAAATTACACAAAAGGAATGAGAAAGGAAAGATTAAAGTAAGATTTAATTGCAAAGAAAAATGGCCTGTACCCAATACTGAAATCCTACAAAGTTAAGCATAATCTATATAAAAAAAGTTGGATTTTTTAAAGGATCATTGGTTTTCAGGCATTCCAGTGGGAAAATCAGGATAGTTTCTGAAATAAGAATACAATTGCTGATTAAAGAAACTTAAGACCTATAAAAAGCATGGGTAGCTGAAAAGGGCTAAGGAATGATCCAACTCATATTCTGAAAGGCAAAGAAAAGACTTTAGTCCTTTGAAAATATCATTCTCTCCCTTGCTCAGGATCACAAAGCTAGTGTCTGAGGCCAGATTTAAACTCAGGTTCCCCTGATTTCTTCAGAGCTCTATCTACTATATCACCTATGTCCCCCAATCTCCCCCTTAGCACCCCCCCAAGGAAAAAAAATACAAGTTCTTGGTTTGACCGCAATTGAGATATCATAGATGAAGGTCATTTAAACAAAAAGGTGAAGATGAGGGGAAATATGGATCTCATGAACCTCAATTTTAACTGATCTCTGGAAAAGGAAATTTAATAAAGAGACAGAAGATCCTAGAGTTTTGACAAAATGACAAAGGCCAGGGCTAGGGCAGAAAGGGAATTAATAGAAGAATTTGATTGGTAGGATGGAGTCAAGGAAGGGAGGCTTTAAGAAAAATAAAACTACAATTACCCAAGGCTGATTACAGAAGGGAAAATGAATGAGGCAAGACATAGTAATCACTATCTGGGCTGGAAGGGAAATAGACAAAGGAGAAAGGAATTGAAAGTAAGTCATGTAAATTATAAATCTCTACTGTGGATTTCTATCTTTTCTCTTTTAAAGAAGAAAAGTCATAACAGAATAAGAGGGGGAAAACCAGTTATAATTATGGATGTATATAGAATAAATTTGCTTATAAAATGGAGCAGATATAAGAATGGATTAGGTAGAAAACATAATATTTTGCTGCATATTAGAAACATTTAAAACTTCAACCTGGGTGCGTACTTGTGGGTGTATGTAGGGAGGGAAGGAAAAAAAGGGAGGATGACAGAGAGGAAGAGGGAAAAAGAGAAAGAGAGAGGGAGGGAAGGAGAGGAAGACGGAGAGGGAATGAGAACTAAGGAGTAAGAGTATAATTATTGCCGCTGTTAAATTGAGAAAAGCAAGAGCAACAAACATGGTCTCAGAAAAAAATGGCACTAAAATGGGTATGGTTAAAAGATATCTAGGGGAGATAAGTTTAGAAAAATTGCACATGTTTAATCTATATCAGATTGCTTGCTGTTTTGGAGAGGAGGGAGAAAATTTTAGAACATAAGGTTTTGCAAAGGTGAATGTTGAAAACTACCATTGTATGTATTTGGAAAAATAAAATTCTATTTAAAAAATATATATCCAGGGGTCTACATTAAATTTAAAGTTACTAGGGACAATAAAAGCAATTCTAATATAAAAAAAATGTACCAAATGCTATAGCTAGATGACTAAAAGTACTTAAAAGAAAAACCAATTGAATTATAAGAAAATCTAGAAAGTAAGACAAAAATTGAGAAATTCCATGCTGTTTTTAGATGTAGACAAAGCTAATAATAAAATATATAAGAAAGAAATTGAGGATTAAACTAGATATAGTAGATCTTTGGAAATTGATAAATGGAAATATGAAAGCATATGAATATTTTTCAGCATTTCATTATACCTTCACAAAAATATATCACATGTTGGTAAATAAAGAACTCATAATAAATATGCAAGGACAGAAATATTAAAAATGCATTTTAGTAAACTATAATAAAATATAAATTATAATTAGTAAGAAAAATACAAAGGGGAAAAAAAGCTTAAATGGACACCAAGAATGAATAAATCAGGGGAAAAATCACATAAACAATTATATTAAATAATGACAAAAATGAGTAGCATACTAAAATTTATAAAATGTGTTAACTCAATCATTGGAGAAATTTTACTTTTTTCCCAATAGTATTTTATTTTTCCAAATACATGCAAAGATAGTTTTCAGCATTCACCTTTGCAAAACCTTAGGGAAATTTTATGCCCATAAATAGCTGAATTAATAAAAAATAAAGAACATTAAATCTGAAAAACTTGCAAAATTAACAAATAATCCTTAATCCTTAAACTTATACAAAACAATAAATCCTAAAAATCAAAGCAAAGATCAAACTGAAAATACTTAACTAATAAATTAACAAAGAAAACTGAGTTATTTGTAAGATCAATATAATAGGAAAACTATTATCTAGTTTGATATTTTTAAAGAGGGGAAAGCTAATGTTATATAAATAAAAAAAATGAGTAAAGAGAATTCACAATGAAGGGAGGAGAAATAAAAAAAATAACAGAAACTACTATATTAAATGACACATGAAGAAAACTGAAAACTTAAATAAAATGCATGACTACCAAAATATAAAATCCAGAAAATCTAAAAACTTGGTTTCTAAAACAGAAATTTGATAAGACTTTCCAAATGAATTCTATCAGATGGTTAAGGATCAAATAACTTCTGCTCTGCATGAACTGTTTGCAAAATTACAATAAGATGGCATCTTTTAAAATTTCTATGAGGACAAAAAAAACATTTTTTGATACCCAACACAATGACAGATAAAGCACAGAAAAGAAAAAAGACAATATGTATTAGACCAACATAATGCAAAAAATTTCATAAAATATTACCAAGAAGTTATAGTAATATTCATAAACTTATTTGCTACAGGTTAGATTTGTAGTAGGAATGCAAACATGGTTCAATATTAGTTAAACTCTAGTATCATAATAAAAATAACATGTGACTAAGTAGACATAAAAAGTTGCCAACAAAAGAGTCATTTATATTTTAAAAAAAAACCTTAAAAGTCATAGAAATAAAAGAAACTTTACTAAAGATGATCTAAACAAAGTTTATCTAAATAAAAGATCTGGCACCAAAACAGTGAAACACTGTAAGCTTTCTCAAAAAGACCAAAGATAGCTATATTCTCCTCTTAACAAAATGTTATAAATATTTGCTATAGAAATAACATAATAAAAAAATTAAATGATTAAACAAAAACATCTCTATTTACAGTGGATATGATAGTTTACTTATACACTTCCAAGAGAATTAATTTAAAAATTGAGACAGTATTTTCAGAAAAGTAGCATGATACAAAATAAATTCACAAATTCATCAGTTTTCTGTATCTCTCATTAACAAAACCTAGGAAGAGATAGGAAACAAAATTCCATTTAAGATAACAAAAACAATAATACAAAATAAAAGATCTGGATACTTATAACTAAAAAATAATTTTTACAGAAATAAAGACCTAAATAATTATAGAAAGAGCTAATGTTGGAGGTTGGCACCTGATGATACAGCTATCCCAACTTCTCTTCAGATTTAATGTTAAATACCACGTAAAGGGCTTAGCACAGTGCTTGGCATGTGGAAGATGCTATATAAATGATAGTTATTATTTTTATTGTTGTTATTTTTACTATTATTGAAAAGACAATTTATCAACAGACAATGAAATAAACTTATTTGGAGGGGAAAAAGTGATAAAAATATCAAGGGATTTAATGAGCAAACAGAAAGGAAGCTTGGTATTATTGTCTCAAAAATAATTATTAAAATTATCTAGATAAAAAAATAGAAAACAGATCTGTGGATTATACTGCTAATACCTTGCAACAACTGTGAAAAGCAGTCTAGAATTCAATAAACCCAAGAATACCAACTATTAGGGAAGTAATTTCTTTTTTTTAAAAATTTTGGTTGATAAGTTTAAGTTTGATTTTTTTCCATTCAAGTCTATCCCTATTTATTTTTCTTTCTAAAATCAAAGAACATCATTTCTTACACCACAACATAAAACAATCACAATCATATATCACAACTTGTTCATACACTTCCCAATTGATGGGCATCCCCAAAAGTTCTTTGTCACAAGAAGAACTGCTATCAAAAACATATAGCTTCTTTCTCTTTTTTCCTTAATTATCTTCTTAAATATACCGAGTAGTGTGGTATTGCTGGGTTAAGGGGTATAGACAATTTAATGAGTCTCTGGGCATAAAGGAATTTCTTATTCAACAAAAGTTTTGGTAGACTGTAGTTTGATCAAAAAAAAATAGGTTTAGATCAGCATCTTATACTTTATATCACAATATTCCACATAGAATATTGTTACAATCTAAAACTTCATGCTATAAAAGATTTAGAAAAAGGAGTGTTAGATCTTTCACAGTTTTGGCTAGAAGAGTGTTTTGAGATGGGCCTGATTCAGTCCTTTCCCCTGGTAGTTTATGGAGTAAAATGAGAAAGGTGATTTACCTAAGCAACAGCAGAAAAAAAATATGCAAGAATATACCTTGAAGATATCACAAGGAGATTTAATTCTGCTGCCTCTGGGCTATAGGTGGGTCTGTCAACTAAGGTGATGCTAAAAAAGACATATTCTGGTAGTTTTGTTGTTTGTCTTGTTTTGGGAGAGGACCAATGACATCACTGGCAATGTTTTGACTAATGGGTATATTGGATTTAAGGGAGGCAGAACTGAACAAAGCCATTAGTTTCACTCTCTCTTCCAGAGTCATCAAAGTCCAATGGTAAGATAAAAGTCAGTACAATTGGTGATGGTCTGGGATGCAAAGAATGACTTTGTATCTTCAAGACTTGACCAAGTTCAGAGTGTGCCACAATGCCTGCTTCAGTCACCTTTATTGGTTGGAACAAAATGTTCTTATCTGCCTATTTTGTCAAGTCTTCCAATGCTTGGAGCAGACATTCTCTAACTTATCGACAAGTATAGGGTCTGTTAGTTAACCTCAACCTATTTTAACCCATCTGCTGAGATGGTTTACCAAGATGTGGCCACCACACATGTCTAAGCTTCTTGGAATCACAGATGAGATTTGATTGAATCAGGTGAACACCAAAGGTAGATGACTCAGCAAGTCATCACATTAAAGGTGCTCCTAAACACACCATGCACCTATTATGTAAACAAGGAAGTGCTATCAGTCTTTGAGCCAATGCAATTTCAAGGATGACTTCAATAATTTTTAAGGAAAAACTAGACTAATTTGCCCGGAGAAGGAAGGCTTATAATATCCCTCCCATTACAGGAAGAAATTCATAACTTAATAAAGGACAGAGGACATCACAAAATACTAGAGGCAATATTTAGTCTTATAGACTAAATTGACAATGTTGATTATAGCCAAATTAAAAGCTTATACACAAATGAAAATCAATGTAGCTAAAACCAGAAGATGCAAATTAGGGGAAAATCTATGTATTAAATTTCCTCTAAGACTGATAGCCAAAAATCTATAGAGAATTAAAACAAAAATAGAAATAAGAACTATTTTCCATTATATAAGTTATCAAGCACCTGAAAAAATAGTTTTCAAAAGAAGAAATGCAGACCATTAATATTAACCATGAGAAGATTTAAAATTATTAATAAATATATAACTTAAAATTTAGGGGCAGCTAGGTGGCACAGTGGATAGAGCACCAGTCCTGAAGTCAGGAAGACCTGAGTTCAAATCTGACCTCAGACACTTAACATTTCCTAGCTGTGTGACCTTGGGCAAATCACTTAACCCCAACTGCCTTAACAAAAAGGCAAAAAAAAAAATTTAAACAATTTTGAGTTACTATTTCATAGTCATCAAGCTAGAAAAGATGAAAAAACCTTTTGTTGGAATGATAGTAGGAAGAATACAGGAATGCCTATTCACTACTAATAGAGCAGTTAATTTTTGCAACTATTTTAGAAACCAATGTGAATCTATTCAAATAAAATTATTAAATTGTCAAATCCTTTGACTCAAATATCCTACTATTGGGATTCTATCTCAAGAAATTATTGACAAGATGTATATACAGAAATGTTCACAATGGCATTACTTGTCATAACTGATAACAATGCTAGAAAGTAAAGTATGTCCCCAACAACTGAGGAATGGTTGAAAAAATGAGGAAATATGAATGCAACAAAATAAAATTCTGCCTGAAGAAATGGCAAATATGGAGAATTCAGAGAAACATGGGATGTCTGACAAAGTGATACTGAAAGCACAATCTAAAAAACAATATATGATGAAATATGGTCAAAATGGAGAAGCATTAAAATTTTGGTAAAATGCAACATTAAAAGACTCATCCTTTCCTCCTGTTAGTAATCAGTAAAAGTAGTATTAAAAGATGGTGTTAATATTATACTTTTAGGATGAACAACAAGACTAAAATGTGGTGCTTTATCAAATACTTTGCTAAAGTCTAGATAAACTACATCCCTCAAATCCATTACTTTAGTAACAGTCCATAAATTGAATAAGGTTAGCCTCTCTTAATCTGTTCTTCTTTCTTTTCTTTCCTTTCTTTCTTTTTTTCTTTCTTTTTTGGCTAGATATTTGGGATTAAATAACTTGCCCAGGGTTATACAGTTAGAATATGTTAAGTGTCTGAGGCTGGATTTGAATTCAGGTTGTCCTGCCTCCAGGGCAAGTGCCCCATCCACAGTGCTATATGGCTGCCCCTATTAATCTGTTCTTGATGAAGCCATAAAGGTTTCTTGGTAAACCTTACTTCCTTTCATAGGTATTCACCAACTTCTTTCTTTCCTTCCTTCTTTCCTTCTTTCCTTCCTTCCTTCCTTCCTTCCTTCCT
>JAJPUD010004478.1:158800-195749 GCA_023553655.1 Myrmecobius fasciatus
TCTCTCTCTCTCTCTCTCTCCCCTCCCTCCCTCCCTCTCTGTCTCTCTCCCTCTCTCTCTCTCCCTCCCTCTCTCCCTCTCTCTCTCTCTCTCTCTCTCTCTCTCTCTTTCTTTCTTTCCTGAGGCAATTGTGGTTAAGTGACTTGCCCAGGGTCACACAGCTAGGAAGTGTTAAGTGTCCGAGACCAGATTTGAATTCAGGTCCTCCTGACTTCAGGGCTGGTACTCTATCCCCAGCACCACCTAGCTGCCCTGCTAATTTCTTTAATGATCCATTTTAGCATTTCCCCAAGAATCGAAGTTAAACTTACTGGTCTGAAGTTTGCAGATGATTATCTTTTGTTTTTTCAAAGTCAGGACATGTGTTCTCTTCCCTTATTACTTCTATAGTCACCCCTTTGAATTCTGTCTGCCTGTTTCTAAAAGCAGAGTTAAAGTGAGATGGATTGGAATTCAAGGCAAGCTACCACACTGATCACTTGCTGCTGTCAGAAAGTTTTCACTATACCATTGTGGAATTAAATTCTTCAAGTCCTCCTAATGCTATGGTATGCTCTATCACTCTCCACTGTGTTTCATATTTCTTTGACAGCAACTCAACAATCATATCTGCCAGTTCTTGTAGGAACTAAAGGATATATCTGGTTCAGATAACTTGAATTCATTAAGGGCAACTAAGTTTTTTACTTATTTGGGGGATCAATTCCATTAACTTTCTTTGATTTGTAATTTTCAGCATGATGGTTATTTTCCTTGGCACAGAAAAGAGAAACAAAGTGAACATTGGAAACCTCTTCTTCTTCTTCTTTTTTAACTCTTGACATTTATAATCATCCAAATGAGACCAGTTGTCTTGATCTATATCTTGCCACTGGACCCAGAGAGCTCTGGAGGAGAAAGTGAAGCAGGTGACTTTGCAAGACCTTCTTTACTTAAGTCCAATTCACTTGCATGTCATGGCATCACTTCCCTAATGTCACAGTTCTTTTTGTATAATCTTGTTGTTGCTGTGTATAAAGATCTCCTGGTTTTGCTCATTTCACTCAGCATCAGTTCATGTAAGTCCCTCCAGGCCTCTTTAAAATCATCTTGCTGATCTTTTCTTGTAGAACAATAATATTCTATAACATTCATATACCATAATTTATTCAGCCATTCTCCAACTGATGGGCATCCACTCAATTTCCAGTTTCTTGTCATGGTACTTTTCAAGAACAAAGGACCAAAACAAGGACAGAATTAAATGGCTTCTGACATCCCTTCTAGCTCTGGAGCTATCCTATGTTGAAATCTATCTATCTATCTCAGGATCAAGAAATGAAGCCAAAAAGATGTAGACTACTGTTTTGTTTTGCTGATTCTTACTTAGGTTTCTGGTATTGAAACCAGTGAATGTTTCTCTCTTTAGAATTTCCAAAGCATTTATTAGAGACTTGAGACAATACTCACATATTGGACAATCACTTATACCATTCAGATTATGCCATTATAAAATGAGGGCTTCTACCTACAGTATCTCAAGTTTTCTTGTTTCTCAAGTGGTTTTTGGCTGGTATTTCTATATAGTCACTCTTAGAGTCACCCCTTTGAGTCCTGTTTGCCTGTTTCTAAAAGCAGAGTCAAAAATGAGGTGGATTGGAATTCAAGCCAAGCTACCACACTGATCACTTGCTGCTGTCAGAAAGTTTTCATTGAATCACTATGGAATTAAGTTCTTCAAGTCCTCCTAATACTATGGTAACACATAATTTTTTTTTAAATATTGGACTTTACCCATTGGGTAACACTGTTCATGTCATCTCTGTGGAGCTAGTCTTGCTAGGACAATACTGATTAATCAACTGAATGAGACTTCGTGAACAAGTATTAGCCAATCAAATTTATGGTGAGACACTTCTGGGGGAGATTCTTTCATTGTCCAAACCAAATATTTGAATAATATAAGTACAAGAAGTAAGAAACTTTGTGATAAATGCTGAGTATATTCCAAATATGTTTCATTTATATAAGCAACCTACCACCCATAGTTGACAAATGATTTCTTCAAGTAGAGCAAAAAAGTATAGAAGTGGTTAGTATAAATCATCACAAAAAATGAAATGGATTATAAATTTTATATACATAATATTCAATATTAATTTTCTCTTAAATATTTTTATGTTATAATTTATTTTTGAATTACATTCATTTCCAAATGTCTTGCTCCCTTCACTCAGGAGATTACAAAGATTTTAAAAGAGAAGAAAAAAAAAACCATCTTTGACCTCAAATGTTATATTCCACACCCATTGCCTCCTACCTCTGCAATGAAAGGATAGAGGGGCATTTAAAAATTAACTCTTCTTTCATGCCACTTGTTCATTATACTTGCACATTATTCAGTTGAATTTTAACGTCTTTTCTGTTTTAAGTTGTACTTGTGTCATTTCCCCCATTTGTTATATAACTGCATCAGTTCTTGTGAATCTCATTATGTTTCTCTGAATTCTTCATATTTGTTGGTTTTTATGTTTCAGTAATATTTTGCAACAGTCATATATCACAACTTGTTTAAGCATTCCCCTAACTGATGGACACTTACTTTGTTGCCAATTCTTTACTGTGACAAAAAGCACTGTGATAAGTACATTAGAAGGACCTTTTTACCTTTGACCTCCTGTGGTATATGCTTAGCAGTGGGATTGCTGAATCAAAGAATATGAACAATTTAGTTAATTTTTAAAAAAACATTGATTATGTCTCTCTCTTTTTTCTGACAGACAGGAAACTTGGTTACATAAGTGGGACGAATGACTTCTTGGAGCAAAAGTAAAAGCCAATACCAAATTAGGTAATGGATGATGATATACACAACCATAGCAGCTCTAACCTAACCTATCTAAATTAGTTATGAAATCTGAAAAATGGGAAATGAACAAAAGTAAAGACACTGACTTTTACTAATAATCTTGTCTTAAAAGAAATTTAAACAATGCAAAACAGTAACTTAAATGAGGACAGAAGGAAACAAGGATTTATCAAGTGTCTATTATGTGCCAGACACTGTGCTGATATTTTATAATTATCTTATTTGATTTTCACAATAATCCTGGAAAGTAGGTGATATTATTTTCTCCATTTTGCAGTTTAAAAAATTCAATTGAGGTAAACAGAAGTTAGGTAATTTGTTCAGAGTCACACAGTTAATAATTATCTAAGGGAGACTTTGAAATCAATTCAGTGGATAAAATACTGGACTTGGATTCAGGAAAACTCATTTTCATGAGTTCAAATCTTATCTCAGATAGTTATGTGACCTTGGGCAAGCCACTTAATTCTGTTTGCTTCAATTTCTTCATCTGTAAAATGAGCTGGAGAAGGAAATGACAAACCCCTCCATTACCCTTGCTAAGAATGCCCAAATGGGGTCATGAAGAGTCAGTCATGATCAATACAACTCAACAACAAAGTTCCTGACTCCAGGTCCAATACTCTAGAGCTACTGTTTTCTCCAGAAGGCTGAAAGAGCCAGAAATTATTTCAGCCAGAGAAATGAATGAAGTTTATTGTAGTGAAAAACAAAACAAAACAAAACAAAAAAACAAAAAACCCTGATTTTAACGTCAGGAAACTTGAGTTAAAATTCTACTTCTAATGCTTATTGTGTGATTGATCTTGGACAGATAACCTCTTTGGACCTCAGTTTTATCTTCTGTAAAAATGAGGATATTGAAGTAATTGGCCTCTAAGGTCTCATCCAAATCTAGATCTTCGATCCCTTGTCAAGGAGAAGGATGTGACAGTCTGATGCAATCTTTGGAGTAGAAGCTTATTTGTAAAACATTAAGGAAGGTGATAAAAGTTTATGAGCATGATTTTTAATGAAATAGTTAAATGCAGTTGAGGGTAAAATAAGCTCAGGGAGAACTTAGTATGAGACCTAGGAATGTCAGATGTTTATCATAATATTTGAAGATGAAGTTCTGAGGAAAATAACCATGACATAGAACATATGTGCTAGTGTTTCTGCAGTGATCTATACCATACTACTATCCTCAACAAAATTATTTGCTAGAACTTTTCATTTTTTAACATATCAGAATGTAATACACTATGTGAAGGAGAAGTATTAGTATTTAGGTCAATAAATCCTCCAATTGGTCAGTCAATAAACAATTAAGTGCACGGTGCTTGGGATACAAAAAGAGGCAAAAAACACTTTCTGCACTCAAGGAGTTTACAACCTAATGGCAGAGAAGCAAACACATATAAGATTAACAGGAAATAATTATGAGTGAAAAAGCAATAGAATTAAGAGGAATTGGGAAAGACTTCCTGTAAGTGGAGTTTCAATGGGGACTTAAAGGAAACCAGAAAAACTAGTACACAGAGATGAAGTTATTATAGTAGAAAATAATTTGCATATCTTAACATACTATAGAAATATATATACTTTTATTATCTGTTTTCCAAGTAGACATCTAGCTGTTAAGGCTTTAACTTTACTGAGTTTAGACTCATAAACAATAAAGAAGATAGGCAGAGAAAATAGGTGGAACTTAGAGTGTCTTGTTGCATCTAACAGGCAGGTGAATCTCAGTGGATCAAAGAGGATAATCTGGGGAGCAAAGTATAAAAAGACTGGAAAGGTAGAAGGGGACTTTAAAGAACTTTGAAAGCCAAATAGAGCATCTTAATTTTGCAGGCAATAGGGGGCCACTGAGATTTATTGAATGGGGGATGTGTGTGAAATGATTAGAACCTTACATTTTAGGAAAATTACTTTTGAGGCTTGATGGAGGATGAATTATAATGTAGAGAGACATGGCAGGCAGACCTACCAGCAGGCTATTTCAATAATCCGGGAGATGATGAGGGTCTGCATTAGAGTGATGGCAGGGTCAGAAGAGAGAAGGGGGTAGGTATATTCAGGTAAGGTTGGAAAGGTGAAATAAACAGATTTTGGCAACAGATTGGATGTAGGAAGTGAGAATTTACTGAGGAATTGAGGATGACTCCAGGTTGTGATCTTGAGGGACTGAAACAATGATATTGTCCTCAAAAGTAAAAGGAAATAGAAGGGAAGGAAGGTTTAGAGAAAAAGAGAATACGATCTATTTTAGACACACACAAACACAGATATCCATTTCCATATACCTGAAAAGTGGCTGGCAATGTTAGATATAAGGTCAGCAGAGAGATTGGAATAGGAGAGGCAGCTTTGAGAGTCATCAAAGATGGTAACTGAATCCATGGGAACTTATGAGATCAGCAAATGAAGCAGCACAAAGGGAGAAGAGAAGATCATTCAGGATACCTAAGGGACACTTCTAGTTAGAGGGCATGACCTAGATGAAAATACAGCAAAGGAGACTAAGTAGAGCTCAGATTGAAAGAATGAGAACCAAGAGAGAGAGTGCTGTCTTGAAAACCTAGAGAGAAGGAAGTATCAAGGAGGAGAGAATGATCAATAGGGTCAAAGACTGCAGAGAGAGGTTGAGAAAATTAAAGATTGAGAAAAGTCCAATAGATTGGGTAACTAAGAGATCAATGGTAACTTTAGAGAGGGCAACTTCAGTGGAATGATAACATAAGTTGTATTGTAAAGAGTTAAGAAGAGTGTGAGAACAGAGAAAGTGGAGACATTTGTTGTGTATGGCCTTTTCAAGAAGTTATGGCAGAAACAGCAGAAGAGATATAGGATGATAGGAGAGATAAAGTGATTTTTCAGGAGGGAGTAGATAGTAGAGGATTTAGGGAGAGAGAGTGATTGGAGGGAGAAGAGAGAAGAGAGAGATTGAAAATAAGTGATAGAGTAGGGAACACAGAGGAGTCAATCTGTTGGAGGAGAGGAGATGGAATGGGGTCACTTGAATAGGGAGAGAGGGTTAGCCTTGGTAAGGAGTAAGGCAGGGATGAAGAGGAGATGGGGCAGAAGGAATATGAGTGACAGGAGATGATAAAGAGGGGAAAAGAGGGAGCTCATGGCAAATAGCCTCAAAGGCAAGCTTCTCAGTGGAGAGGGTTTGGGGGGAGGGAAGCCATGGGATATTGGAACTAATCAAATAAATACAGAGAAAAATTATACTGGATGTGACCTTTTTAAAGATATTCAGGAAATAATTTTGTAAATATGTCGAATAGAGGAAAATGCACAAAGAATTAAAAAGATCACCTGTGGTACTATTATCTGTCTCCCCAAAACCCAAGTAACTAAGAAGACAGTAACAAATACTCATAAGACCACATAATTTCTATTAAACTGTGTGTGTGTGTGTGTGTGTGTGTGTGGTTGTAGTAGTAGTAGTAGTATTAGTAGTAATAGATTAAGGGTATCCTTAATAAAAATACAGAAAGGAAAAAATGGAAACTTTCATAAATGTTTTCCATAGCAGTCCATTCTTGTCTACCAACACAATTATCCAATTTCTTCAATATTCTTAGTATCTCAACTATAATTTTCCTCCATGACTCATTCTCAGCTATGATCCTCAAAAGACTTAAAAATTCATGTTTATGACTGAACTTCTAAAAGCATGATTAGAGAATTCCTTAATTTTCTCAAATCTCTCAATTCTCCCTTTCCCAGCTCACCACTGCTATCAACCTATTAATAGACTCTTATTACTCCTATTTGGAATATTACTAAGACCTAAAAGGTCTTCCTCTCTCTATTTTCTTTCTCATCTAAGCCATCCTTCCCATTACTGCTGGAATAATCTTTCTCATTTAGAAATCTGGTCATGTCCCTCCTCTCTTCAGAAATCTTCAGTAGTTCCTTATTGTAACAATCAAGCTCTTCTGGGTGGAAAGTTCAAAGTCCTCCAAAATCTGGTGCCATTCTACTAGGGCCATCTCATATTGTAATTCCCTGCGTAATTTATGCACCGGGCAAACTGGTCAGCTCTTTGCCCTTCAAAGATGTCCTGCATTCTCTTGCCACTCTGTCTTTATGCATGGTGTTCTCCCCCTACATTTATTAAACTCCTATTCACCTTCTGATTCCAACTGAGATACCACCAGCTCCATCAGGCCTTTCCTGAGGGCACAGACCTTTACTCTCAGATTTTGTTGTGCAATTTTCTGGTGTATTTATATAATATTATATGTTATAATTATTCATACTTGAATCTTATCCCCCCACTAGCCTATAATTTTTAAAATCTTCCCCAGCACAGTACTATGCACTCAGTAGGTGCTTAATAAATGATTGTAGCATGAATGGATGATTGATTCTTGGAGAGCTTTACCAAGCCTGATGACCATCAGGTGAAAGCTTTTGTTCTAAGAATACTAGCCAATACTTAGGATTTCATCATTGTGGGTAGCCTATGTACCAGAAATTGTAATCCTATATTACTCAATAGATGGTCTTTAAGAGTTGCTGTGGCCAACTCATCACCTAGGTAAGGAAATTCTCTATATTTAGATAGGCTAGACCTTGAGGGACAGATAGTTAAGACAGGTAATTACTGAGCTAGTACTATGAATAATACATTTAAATAGGTCACTATACACAATATTCTTGTAGAAGGTAAGCACTCTATTTTCCAAATGAATACCAGAGGTCAAGTAAAAGGTAAAAAACAACAAAAAAACCTTTGCTGAAACAAGACTCAAAAATACAATCAAATCTTTGACTACAAATAAGGTGTTTTTCTCTATATATACACTATACAAGCAATATTTAGTCCTTTAGTCAAAGTTCAGAGCATGAAGTGGGTAATCACCTGAAAGATAATTAAGAAACATTATTCAAAATTATATTTAATATAGTTTATATTATATTTTAAGATAGTTCATCTTATATTACTGGTGTAGTAAAGTGAGAAGTATTTTATCTGTCAAATTCTATAGAGTGATCCTTATTAGTGTTGCTCAGTGATGAATAATAATTAATTTATTAGCTAGGAACCTGCTTATAATTCTATCATTAAAATCAATTATTTATCCTAAATAAAGAATCCTGCCTTCACTAAGTGTACACTGGATCATAAATTTAGAGCTATGAGAGGCTTCTGGGGTCACCCAGTCCAACTGTCTCACTTTATTGAAGAATATATTGAGACCCGGGGAAATTGAAGGATTTGACCAAGGTCACAAGAATTAGACATAGAGCTTATGTTCTCCCTTAATCAGGGAGAACATTTGAAAATTTCACACATCTGTTTTATACAGTCTAGAAGCAAAAAAAATTGGTTTCCTTGGGATAAATTTGATTCAGTAAACTTTTTAATTATATGCAATAAGATATAAGTCAGGAATGTCATCTCCAGAGCACACGGGAACAATCAAAATTGTACCAAAGAAGAAAATCATCTCTCTGGATCTCTAGATAGTCGAAGAGAGGAAAAGAAACTAGGTTATCTGATGTTTCTTGAAGTGTGCCTCCCAGGCGCTGTCTATTATTTTGCTAGGCATATATAAACAATCCTACTTTTATTCTAGGTCAGGGCCCACAAGATCACCCTCAGGGAAAGTTGCCAGAGAACTTTTTAGAAATCAGTGGCAGCTTCAGCAAATGCCCAGAAAAGGGATTTAATTCTTAGTGTTGATTTTCTAAGTAGCATCTGACAACTTAACCTTCTATTCTATGATGACATAAACAGCCTTAGGATGGGGGAATCTTTTTAAAAATTCTTTTGTTTTTAACCACAATTGTGTAAAATGTGCTCATCAAATCCTTAGATTATTTAAGGATTTAAAGCCCTTTCTACAGGTTGCAGGGTAGAGAAGACAAAATATTGGACTTAGTGTTAGCCAGGTGTGACTCCCTGAATTTCAGTTTTTTTATGTCTAAAGTAGGAGGGTTAGAGATTGTAACTGCGACTTCAATAGAACTCCTAGGGAAGAACATTTCCTAATGTGCAAAATGGAGACTATAAAAGTAGCCACCTTACAGACTGTTATGAGGTTCAAATGAAATAATATATGCAAAGTCTTTATAAATTATAAAGTGCCATATAAAAGTGAGTTATTGGGTGAAAGGATTTGCAAATCTTAATATGCTACAGAAATATAAACGCATTATCTTTTTCAAGTACATATCCAGATGTTAAGTGCTCTGGCTTTACAGAGTTTACACTGATAAATGATAAAGGAGATGAGATGGAAGATTCAACAGTAAACACTGGAATTCAGTTTCCATCTGGAAGGGGGAGGAAGAAATCAAAGCAAGATTACTTTTTAAGAAGCTGCCCAAGTGAAAGACCAAAAAAGGAATCCTCTTTTGTAACTGCAGAAGGATCCAACTTGTTCTGTGCCTTTTTTAAAAAAATGGTAATCATATAGCTGCCTCTTGATTTTAACTTCTTCAAAGTAATATCTGTTCTATTCTCTACTCTAGTAACTATAGCTTTCAAAATGCATGTGTTTTACTACGATAGCATAAGTTCACTTCCCCCTAAAGGGAAAATACTGACTAATTGCCTGGATTATTTTCACAAATATCACACACAAGACAGGAGGGAGAAATAGATCCACAGGGCTTAAGAGTCTGAGAACTGGAAAGGTAAAAATAAGTACAAGGTTCATTTGAATGATGGGATTGTGAAAACTGTATGTTTTTTTTGGTTCTGCATTAGAATAAAATGAATTAATATTTCCTTTTTGTCCCTGTTTGTCCTCCTCCCTCCCCACACCCCCCTCAATCCACATTTCCCAGTTCAACCCTAATCACTGTTATCATATCTCAACTCTGTCATGTGAATTGTTGATGGATGTAATAATCAATGACACTTTTATTAGAACAAGCTTTATCTGGTGATATTATCTCCAGTAAATAACTGAGAATGGAACAAAATACTTTTCCTTGATCCACTTTCATAAGAATGGGCCTGTAATTTGTAATTCTTACTTATTGATGATCATGGCTAACTGTGAAGGGGCAGGTCAAATCTCCAAAAGCCCCCATAGCTGGGTATCATAACACCCCTGAAGGAATTGCAAATCATCCTTTACTGACTCAGATGTTGCTTGTGAATTGGGAATGAAATAAATTGGAGGCAAAGGGAAAGAGGAGAGGTCAGAGAACACAACTGCTTCAAAATCTCCTTGTATCATTATCATCCTCTCACATGAAAGGATCTATTCTGCTGGTCAGAATTAGATCCCCAGCAGTCACTAGCAGGTTGCTTCCATAATACTTACTCTCAAATATTTAACTAGATATTGAGCGAAAGGAACACCCTATTCTGTGGGATTTTCTTAGTTATGCAAGAGGGATTAAAAGACAAAATAATGGAAAATGGAATAACCATTGAATCTTTTCATTTTTCTGAATGTATAATAATAATTCATAACTGATAATTGACCAACCAGTCATCTTGTGTAAGGGAGCAATATTTTGGATAGAGGAAGGAGTTCTCTTTAAATGCTAACTCAAAGTCACCTTAGTTGTGCATACATAATGTTAAATCAGCTCTATGATTTCAAAGAATCTCTCATTTCTCACATTTCATGATGTGAAATTCAAACATGAATACTCAAGGAGCACTACTTGTTTTAGGGACTATGGAGAGACCAGTAATATAAGGTTATTACTAATTTTATTTCACATTCTATTAAATATTTCTGCAATGACTTTGTTTTTAAACTTTTGTTTCAACCAGATTCAGGAGTCTTGTTGTTTCATGCAGAGCAACAGTTGGTATCAAAATAAAAAGGGAAAGTTAGTGAAGTTACAAAGAGATATATTTCATCTCTATTAGATTAATTTCTCCTTAAGAAATTTTCTAACAGAAATGGACTGTTTCTTGGTATGGTTAGTTTCACTTTGCTTTGAGTATTCTGGTAGAGTATGAATGCCACTTATCTAATGGCTACTGTAAAACACATTACTGCACTTGATAGGTCAGTGTTTGGACTATTTGACCTCTTAAATTTCTTTCTAGGATTCTAGATCTATATTCTTAGTAGTAGAAGTTGGCCATAAGACATTCTTACCAAGACAATTAACCTCAAATGTAAAAATTTAAAAAGATGGCACCAAGGAAGAAGCAAGAGAAAAATGAGATTTGTATGAACTGATGCAAAGTGAAGTTAGCAGAACTGGAGGAGAGGGAGTGGAAAACACACACACACACACACACATACACACACACACACGACTACAGTAATGTAAATGGAAATAACAACAAAAAAAATCAAAACTGAATGATTCCAAATTATAAATACCTGAGAAAGGCACCTCTACTACCCTTTGTACGGGGGTGAGGAACACTACATATAATGTTAGACTTTTTAAGATGTTAGTTGGTTTTGTTGAACTGTTTTTTCCCTTCTTTTAAAATTCCTTGTTATAAGAAATGACTCTGGGAATGGGAAAAGGATGGAACGCACTGGGCAATATTAAAACAAACAAAAAAGATAAGAATATATAAACTAACAAAAATTTTAAAAAGGGCACATTCTAATGATACATTGTTGTAAGAAGTTTTGTATTAAAGAGAAAATACAGAGATAACTCTAGGAAGGACTGTCTATTGTGGTCACATTAAGGAAGCATGCTGAGTAACTTCCATTTAAGTGAAAGTTATGCTTATAGTACATCTGGTCATTTGATACCAATAAAAAAAAGATGAATAAAGTTATTTTATGGTCCTGTCAATATAATATTCTCAAAGTAATTACCTGTATAGAGAAATGTGTTTGAGTGTCCTCCTACTACAACATCTACACCTTTCACCTTTTGAGCAATCAGTTTATCCATTTCAAAACCTGAGTGGCCCAGGGCAATAATTTTATTCACTCCGAGGGTTTTCAGCTTATCCACTTGAATCTGCAAAGCAGGGATTTCATCTTCAAATATTAAATATCTTCCTAAAAAAGGAAACAAAACAGATACTGATTATTTAGTTTTCAAATTGAGTCAAAGTTATTTATCTATTTTTAGATCAGATACACCAAGATGCTCATAGGAATACTGATGGTACTGGATCTATGATTTTATTGAGGCAGGAAACTCCCAAGAAGGAAATACCATCTACTAACACAGACTAGCATCATCTCTGCTACTCTTAGTCTTAAGAGATTAGATTTCTGGGGTACTAAAAAGTTAAGTGACTTGCCCAATAGAATGTGTCAAAAGTAAATTTTGAACTTAGGTCTTCCTAACTCTGGCCCTCTATCTGTTATGCTACACTTCTTCCAAATATGCAAAATGATGAGACCTTCATTTTTTTTTTTTTTTTAAGAAGAGGAGGCAGCTGGCAGTGCAGTAGATAAAGCATGGGCTCTATTCAGGAGGACCAGTTTCAAATCCAGCCTCAGACACTTAGTAGTTGTGTGACCCTGGGCAAGTAGCTTAACTTCTTTCTGCTTTAGTTTCCTCAACTGTAAAATAAAAGTAAAATTAAATTAAATTAAATTTAAAAAATAGCACCTACGGGCAGGTAGGTAGCACAGTGGATAGAGCACCAGCCCCGAAATCAGGAGGACCTGAGTTCAAATTTGACCTCAGACGCTTAATACTTTTTAGCTGTGTGACCCTGGGCAAGTCACTTATCCCCAATTGCCTCAGCAAAAAAGAAAAAAATAAATAAATAGCACCTAACTTGCAGGGTTATTGTGAAGATCAAATGAGACAGTATTTGTGAAAAGTGCTTAGTACAGTGAATGGCTATGTATATGCTTACTCCCTTTCCCTTTTTCTTGTATAACAATATATGAATCAGTCCTCTTTTTCTTCTCTCTCTTCTTCCCTTAGTAGGCTCATGAACTTGAACTCTATATGGCTAATTTCCACATTGTAGTTCTCTAATATTCTTATTTTAAATAACAATAATGGATGTTAATAATAATAATTGCTTGGATCACAAGGTTTTGCAAAGGTGAATATTGAAAACTATCTTTGCATATATTTGAAAAAATAAAAATAAAATAAGAACTGACTAGATTAAAGTCCCAGATCTGAAACTTATTAGAATTGTGATCCTTGGAAAATAACTTAATTTAAAGCTCTGAATTTTCATCTGTAAAATGGGAGCAATCATAGCTGCCATTTAATTTTGCTTTATAGTTTATAAATCACTTTATACACATTATTTCAATTTAATTTATATGGTATTTGAGTAATCTTAATATTATCATCCCTACTTTACCAATTAAGTAACTCTGATTATGAAACTCATTTTACAGATTAAGAAACCTTACACATTAAGAAAGGGGTAAAGTCATCCATTAGTCCCTGAACATAGCTAGCAAGTATTGGAGATTAAGAATCCCATTCCAGATTCTAAATCCAGGACTCTCTCTGATCTCTCTTCTGAATTCCAATAAACAAACAAAACATCTCCAACTCTGCTCCAATAATTGAAGATTAAACACATTTTTGTTTTGTTTTGTTTTTCTTTTTAAATATTTTTGATGCTTCTTTTTCATTAGTTACATCCCAATAACTCCACAGATTAAATAATAAAAAGACCCTGTACCCTCAATAAAACTAATATAGTTGGCAAAATACCAAGGTATCTATCTAGTTTTCAGTGTTCAACAAACAACTGGTGATGCAGAACTGAAGTTCAGGGCAAAGATGCACTGGATATAAAGATCTATGAATCAATGGCACATAGATGATATGGGACAGCTAAGTAGTACAGAGGATAAAATTCCAAGCCTGGAGTTCAGAACACCTGAGTTGTAAACTGGCTCAACAATTATGTGACTCTGGGCATGTCATTTAACTATTTGACTCAGTTTCCTCATCTGTAAAATGGTTATAATGATAGCACCTCTCTCCCCTTCCTCTGGGGTTGTTGTGAGGATCAATTGAGATAATAAATGTAAAGAGCTTAGCATAACTCCTGGCACATAGAAAACATTACAGAAATATGTTAGATGATCTGCTAAAATAGAGGGAGAAGGGAAGGCTTGGAATGACTTGTATGGAGTGGACTAAGGAATCAATTAGGGAAAAGACTATATTGTATACATTTTGTATATGTCTACATATGGACATATTGTGTCTCTTAACAAGTTTATAAGCTCTTTCAGGGAAGGCCTATATAACTTTTGCCTTTTGTATCCCCCACACCTAGTATAGTATCTGGAGTACTATAAAGTAGGTACATAGTAAATACTTGGTTGTTTGCTTGAATGATTATGGCCAAGTCAGTCATACTCTCTGAACTTCAGTTTCTTCATTTATAAAATGGGGATTAAAAATAATTTGCACTGCACTATGTGCCTCCCAGGGTTGTTAAAAAACAAAAAAATTGCAAACTTTAAAGTACTACATTTTAAATGAATTATTGTTATTACTTTTAATGAGATAATATCTGACACGGCAGACAAAATAGTTAATATAGTAAGCTAGGCTACCTTAAAAGAGGTATAATTTCCAAAACAAAGTAATTCCTGCAGTACTCTGTCTTAATGAGGGCACACACAAAATGTGTTCAGTTTGGGGCACCATATTTTCAGCAGCATAATACTGATGGAAAAACACTGGACTTGAAGGATATAATTAATAATAAATAATGAACTTAGAGTGAAGGTCTCTACTCAGTGCAACTTAATTAGTTATGCACCTATAGGTAAGTCATCTAATAGTCTCATATCAGTAAAATGGAGAGGATCATATGTGTGCAAACTTCTTCACAGAGTGGTTAGGAGGCTGAAATAGATGTTATATTAGAAAGTGGTTTATAATCATAAATCTCTATATAAATTCATTATTCTGGAGGTAATTTTTGGATTGGGCCTTTGGAGAAAAAGAATTACAATAGAGACAAATGAAATTGGGCAGAATTTTCCTTTAGTCAAACAACATAATATTGAGAAACCTAGCAAATTTAACTTTTCTTTTTCCCCTCCTCCAAATTTCTCATGTTGTAGGATAATATTTTTTTTATAAAGCTTTTTATTTGCAAAACATATGAGTGACCTTTCAACATTGACCTTTGCAAAAAAACCTTTTTTTTTTTCCAAAGCTTTTCCTTTCCTTCCCCCTGCCCCCCACCCCTAGATGACAGGTAATCTAATACATGCTAGATAGGATAAATTATATGACAAATACAATACATGTATCCATATCTATACAGTTATCTTACTGCACAAGAAACATCAGATCTAGAAAGAGAAGAAGAAAAAAAACAACCTAAGAAGGAAAACAGAATGCATGGAAATATTCACAGAAAGCGTTAAAATGCTGTGTTGTGGTTCACTCTCAGTTCCCACAGGCCTCTCTCTGGATGTATATGACTATCTTCATCGCAGCACAACTGGTTTGAATCACATCATTGTTGAAGAGAACCATGTCCATCAAAATTGATCATCGTATAGTCTTGTTGCTGTGTATAATGTTCTCCTGGTTCTGCTGATTTCACTCAGCATCAGTTCATGCAAGTCTCTCCAATCCTCTCTGAAATCCTCCTGTTGGTCATTTCTTACAGAACAATAATATTCCATAACATTCATATACCATAATTTATTCAGCCATTCTCCAATTGATGGGCATCTTTTCAATTTCCAGTTTCTTGCCACTACAAAAAGGGCTGCCACAAACATTTTTGCACATATGGGTCCCTTTCCCTCCTTTAAAATCTCTTTGGGATATAGGCCCAGTAGAAACACTGCTGGGTCAAAGGGTATGCACTGTTTGATAACTTTTTGAGCATAGCTCCAAATTGCTCTCCAGGGGCACCATATTTTCAAAAGAAAAAAAAAACCTAATGGATGCCTTAAAGAATAGCTATTGATATTGGATAATCAGAAGCTTGAAGAATATGCCATAAGGAATGGTTGAAATCAGTAGAAATATTTACCCTAGAGAAGAGGATACTTTGGGGAATGAATAATAAGTATTCTCCAATTATCTGAAAGACTGTCAAGCGGAACAGGGATTGGTCTTGTTCACCTTGACTAGAGAGATCAGAACTAGGAACAATGATTGCAAGTTGCTGAAGGATAGATTAGGTTTCATGTAAGAAAGGACATCATAGTAAATGAGCTATGCTAGGGTCTTTACACAAAAGCCTATGATTGCTTGGGTTATTAGAAGGATTCTTGAGTAGGTTAGATTGTGCCAATTGTCCTTTGAGGTTCGTGCCAGTTCTTAGTTCTATTATTTTGATTTTGTGATGTCTCCACAACCCTTAACAAAACAGTGATATCAGATTGTGGAGTTCTGTTAAGGGAGGGATGGGAAATGATAAACTGTTCATTTTTCTAGTCTATGTCTTCCCCAATACAACTGAACTATTTTCAAATTCCCATATGGAAAATTTTCTCAGGTAGCTACAGAATGACAGCAGAGTAGACTTCTATGCTAAGCTTGTTGGTCCACTGTCTTTGTAAAACAGAGTTTAACTTTGTAGATCAGAGAACCATAGAAGTGGAATGAAGCTGGAATGAACTTTAATGGATAAGGACAAAAAGCATCTTTTCCCACAGACTAGGATACACAAAATTTGTTTACATTGACAAACAGTTTAAAAAGGTGAGGAAATGATAATAATTTTCAGATATCTATATATCTTCACAAAATTAACTCTATCAAGAAATGCTATCTCAAGTTAATGTTATTTTATCCAAATTCACAAAATTTGAGGGTTTTATACAGAATCTGTAACAAACATGCCAAAATACTATGTTGCTGAACCAATTTCAAATAATGTTTGCAACAAAAGGAAAAACTACCTGGTTTTGATAGGACAGGGGTTTCCTTGGAAGTATACCCAATGATTCCCACTTTCTCTTCACCAATAGGGAAAATTTTGTATGGATGATAATATCCAGATATTTGAGATGCAATTGGTTCCTCTGCTTTAATATTTGCACTGAGAACTGGAAACTTTACTTCCTTAAGCAATGGATTCAACAGCCCTTCCACTCCATTATCAAATTCATGGTTTCCCAGGGTCTGGTAGAAAATGAAAACAGAAAAAAAAAATTAGGTCCTTTGGAATCATCACAGCATTTAAATAATTTAAGGATACATTGTTTAATAGTTAATAATAGCATTTATATTGCTCTTTAAAGTTTGCAAAGCACTTTTAGTGTCATCTCATTTATCTTCACAACAACCTTGTGGAATGGGTGCTATTATTATACCCTTTTTACAGAAAAGTCTAAGCGATTAAGTGAGTTGCCTAGAATTACACAGCTAATATGTGTCTGAGAGAGAGAATTTGAACTCGGATCTTCCTGATTCCAAGTCTAGCACTCCATTTATTATGCCTCCTCACTACCTGGTAGGAATATACCCCTCACTGAAGCAGATCGCAGCCCCACCTCACATACATACATAGGCCACAGATATATAAGGTATAACCTGGAGGAAGCATCAAAAAAGGACTTGGTTGGACAGCTATCTAGAGTAAAATTTAAAAACATAAAACTCAAGAAAATATACTTTAAGTAAAATTGGTTATTCAAGTGTGAGATTTTGAGTTCTTACTCTCAATGTATTCTTTTCCTTTTTGTCAGCCTATTTGTTGCTTCATAACATCAGTGCAACTCTCCAACTACCATGAGAGTCAGGGAAAATCAGCAAGACTTTACTCAAAAGTATCATGACACCTAGGGCAGTTAGATGGGTGTAGTAGATAGAGTGCTGGCCCTGGAATCAGGAGTACCTAAGCTCAAATCTGGTCTCAGGCACTGATTAGTTGTGTGACTCTGGGCAAGTCACTTTGCCTCAGTTTCCTCACCTATAAAATGAACTGAAGAAGGAAATGGCAAATCATTCTAATGTCTTTACCAAGAAAATCCCAAATGGGATCACAGAGAGTTGGATATGATGCAACAACAGCAATAACGTTATGTCCTCCTAATTGGCAGCCTCATTTCTTCTTCTCTATCTCCTGATACTTCATTCAAGCATCTTCTCTCAATTATCTCTTCCCTAGGATTCTCACATAGTCCTGGAAGACTTTTACAGAAGAGAAAAAAAATCCAGAATCAAAAGTAATGATGAAGTTGGAGACACTGGCATTATTCTTTCTTTCTTTCTTTTTTTTTTTTTTTTAACTTTCATTAAAGCTTTTTATTGGAGAAACATATGTATGGGTAATTCTTCAACACTGACCCTTACAAAACTTTCTGTTACAAAATTTTCCCCCCTACTCCCCACCCCTCCCCTAGATGGCAGGATATCCACTACATGTTAATTATGTTAAAATACTTGACAAATCGAATATATGTATGCATATTTCCACACTTATCATTGTTGTACAAGAAAAATCGTATCTACAAGAAAAAAAATCAGAAGGAAACACAATGCAAGCAAACATCAATAGAGAACATGAAAGTGTTATGCTGTGGTCCACATTTCACATCCCTCTCTCTGGGTGTATATGGCTTTCTTCACTGAACAATTGGAACTGGTTTGAAATATTTCATTGTTGAAGAGAGGACATTGGCATCTTGTTTAAGCACTTTGTAACCAGCTGTTTTCTTGAGCCATCTTAGGGTTAAATTTCATTTCAATGGAATGATTCTATTTTTTTTCCAAATCTGTGAATTAATATATCCACAGGGATTCTCTTGACATGAGCTGGCTTGTAATGCTTTCCTACATAATGGTCAGGAAAATGGAAATTAAAGAGTAACAGAGTCCCATTTCCTATTTATGAAATCCACAACTGGAAAGAACATTAGGGAGCATTTAGTTCAGCTCTTTCACGTTAGAGACAGAAGCTATGATACAGAAAAGCTTCTCACTTAATATCACATAACTAGTGGTGGGTAGAACTAAAACTAGAACTCAAGTATCTGATTTCTAGTAGGTTTTCTGATCTAGTCTACTGCTTCTTCTTCTGGCAACTTTGATGTCATTTTCTGTGGCACAGTAGATAGAATGCCAGACCTGACAACAGGAAGACATCTTCCTGAGTTCAAATCCAGCCTCAGACCCTGGTCAAGTCACTCAACTCTACCTCAGTTTACTCATCAGTAAAATGAGCTGGAGAAGGAAACAGCAAATGCTTCTTTGCCAAGATTACTCCAATGGGATCAAGAAGAGTTGGACATGACTATAGCAACTGAACAAGATTGGAGAGTCTAATACTTGATCTAGAATTAAATAATTGAGGTTCTAATTCCACCTATGAACATTCAGTCAAGATTGCTCTCTAAGACCACATACTTAACCCCAGAAAAAAAATCTAAAGGTAGTACCAAAATAAAAAATGATCAAGAGAGACAATGTGAGTGCTTGCTTCAGCAGCACATATACTAAGAAAGACAATGGAAAGCTATAGTGATTTCATCTATTCTTTTTGTTGTTCAGTCGTTTTCAGTTGTGCAGATTCTTTGTGACTCCATTTGGGTCACACAATGGATACCGTTTCCTTCTTCAAATTATTTTAAAGATGAGGAACTCGAGGCATACAGGATTAAGTGACTTGCTCAGGGTCTTACAGCTAGAAATGGCTGAAACTAGAGCTGAACTCAGATCTTCCTGATTCCAGGCTAGGTATAGTGAACAGTTGCCCCATTCCTCTACCCTAAAATTATAGAAAGTCAGCCAAAAGACTATAGTCAATTGAAAAGTGGTTTACTGGAAAAGCCAGCACCCACACAAGCAAATAAGACTGAACCCTTTCAGAAAGATCATTGACACCTACAAATTAGTGGAGAGAGAATCCATAAGGAAGATGTGGAAATCTTCTTGTCAGTTTTATATGTATGAAAGACTTTTAACATAACAAAATCACAAGTTGGATCAAATGAAAAACAATGTTAATGTATCATTAATTTGGGAAAAAACCCCTGAGTTACAGAAAGAGAAAAAAATTGAAACAAGCTTTTCAGCAAATTGGAAAGTATCATGTTTGAATGTAATACATAATTACTGGCTTAAATTCATCATAAATGGAATGAACTGAATGAAGACCTGTCACAAGAATGTGGCCTCGATCCATGCCTTAATTGTGACCTGAGACTTTGCAATAACAAGTTGAGCTATCGCTGAAAGTTGCAGTTATTCAATTATTTTAGATAAACTTATATGTCCCTCTTGTTCTCCCCCCTCTGACCTTTTCATTAACATTTAAGTACCTAATAGGTAAAGAGTATGTTATTGACTAATATTCTTTGTTTTTGGGGTAGATTTATGCATTAGGATGTAAGTCTGGACTCCCTAGCCAATGGGAGAAAAGGTCAGAAGGGGTGGGTGGGGGCTTCTGCTCTATTTAATCTTGTGTTTTACAGTTTGTGCTTTGCACTCCTTTATTGACACCTTGTCTGTTGTGAGTTGCCCTTTCTCACAAGATTCTAATAAATCCCTTTTTGGTTTTTTACCTTGAGAATCTCTGATTTTAATTTGGGTAGGGGTCAAAGCTGTCCCACACCATCATTATAGTATACAAATTACCAGTAAAGCATTTGACCAGTTCTTCTCCATTGATGTACTTTTGAACATTTCTTTTTTAACAGAAACTATCATATTTGATTGCAAAAATATGAAAATACCAGAAAACCCTAAAAATATATAGGTCAATTGTACTTTTATACAAAGTATTCATAGCTTAAATCCTTCAAAAAACCCCCCAACATATTGGCAGAGGAGCAAAAAGGATGTGCCAATAAGCCACAGAGTCTACAGAGCAAGTCATTATCAATTTGGTAATTACTGAACAAAGACTTTTAGAGGAAAATGCTCTAATATTTACTAATGATTATGGCAAAGCCTTTGACCTGGGTCTGCACTCATGGTTTAGCCATTAGCTGCAAATATACACAGTAGATACAAGCACAGTGAGAAAATCAGAATATTTAATGCCCATATATAAAACTGTTCTCTATTCAAAACACATTACCAACAGAATGTTAGGAACAACTGATAAAAAACTTGATATCCTTCAGGGTCACAGTGTAAATCTAATCCATTATAATCCTTTCAGAATAGAAGGAGTTGTCCTAAAACATTTTATTGTTTACTTAGGGTAGTGGATAGCATCAAATTATGTCTTCAAGGAATACTTTCTCTAATTATATCAAGATTTCTTTTATTCAATAAATCTAAAATTCTCAACAAGATCTAAGAAAGAATAGACTTAAATTGGAGGTCACACTAAATTAATAGATTAAAGTGATACAATCATCAGGATTTGTATTGAATACAAAGCTATCAGAAAAACAGCTGAAGCTGTCTATATAAGGACTGACTGGAAATCTGAAGTCAAAGCTTAATAGGAACAATGTTTAGATTATTAGACATTTATATGATACCATATATTTTTCCCCCTCAATGATATTTTATTTTTCCAAATGTAAAAATAGTTTTCAACATTCATTTGTATAAGATTTTGTGTTCCAAATTTTTTCTCCCTCTTTCCCTTACCTACTCTTCTCAAAGATAGCAAGCAATCTGATATAGATTATACATGAACAATCCTTTTAAACATATTTCCATATTTGTCATGTTGTGCAAGAAAAATCAGACCAAAAGGGGAAAAAAACAAGAAAAAGCAAAAGCAAAAAAAAAAAAGTGAAAATACCTATGTTTCAATCCATATTCAGTCTCCATACTTCTTTCTCTGGATGTGGAAGTAATTTTCTAGCCTAAGTCTATTGAAATTGTTTTGAATTGCTAAATTGTTGAGATCATAGTTGATCACCACATAATCTTGCTCTTACTGTGTACAATATTCTGCTCATTTGGTTCAGCATCAGTTCATATAAATCTTTCCAGGCTTTTCCGAAATTGGCCTGCTCATCATTTTTTTTATAGAAAATAATATTCTATTACATTCAATACACCAAAACTTATCCAGCCATTCTCCAATTGATGGTCATTTATTCAGTTTCCAATTTCTTGCCACTACAGAAAGAGCTGCTGCAAACATTTTTACACATGTGGGTCCTTTCCCCTCTTATATGATCTTTTTGGGATATAGGCCCAATAGAAACACTGCTGAATCAAGGAGCCTGCACAGCTTTACAGCCCTTTGTGCAAAGTTCCAAATTGCTCTCCAGAATGGCTGGATCAGTTCATAATTCCACCAATAATTTATTAGTATTCCAGTTTTCCCCACATCTTTTCCTGGCCAATTTGAGAAGTGTAAAGTGGTATCTCAGAGGTTTCTTTATATTTCTTTCATCAATAGTGAGTTAGAGTATTTTTTCATATCAGTATAAATGATTCTAATTTCTTCACATGAAAATTGTTCATCTTTGACCATTTATCAATTAGGAATGACTTGTATTCTGATAAATTTTCTTCAGTTCTTTGTATATTTTAAAAAGGAAGCCTTTATCAGAAACACAGGCTGTAAAAATTTTTTCCCAAAAAGCTTTCTGCTTCCCTTCTAATCTTTATTTCATTGGTTTCATTCATGGAAAAAACCTTTTAATATAATGTAATCAAAATTATTCATTTTGCATTTTATACTATTCTCTAATTCTTTGGCCATAAATTCCTCCCTTAACCAAAGATCTGACAGAATAAGCTAATGCAAAGATGTTTTCAGAGATTTTATAGAAGATTAACTTACATCTTTGTACTTTTATTCAATTACCAAAAAAGCAGTCATTTTATCCATATGTGTAATAGTCTAAAGGATATTAAGCAGAAAAGAATAATATCAGGATAAGGCCTTGTCAGGTATTTTCTACTTCAACCCCATCAAAAAAGATGAGGATAAAGTAACAACCACAACCTTTACATTTGAACATTTGATTTTGAAAATCTTTTGAAAATGAAAAGACTTTGCAGGAGAAATTAAAGTTTCATGAATAGAGGATGAGATGAAGGTCAGTCCTATGATCTTGTATGCTATTGGAGTAGACCCCAACATTTTTTAAATGAATCTATTGAAAATGACATTACAGACCAATACTTTTATTCAATTACAAAACCACCACCACCACAACAAACCACGACCTTATTCATCTGCACAATACTCATTAAGTAAGAAAGGATAAAAGTAAGAAGATTCCATTAGTAAGCTTATGCCCCAAGAAGGCCATTGATAAGAAAATTTCAATATATACCAAAATATTTATAGAAACACATTGTGATAGTAAAAGATTGGAAATAAACTAGATGTTCATTATTTGAGAAATAGCTAAACAAAATATGGTATGTGAATAAGAGGGAATGTTATTGTATCATGAGAAATTATGCATGTGATGAATAAAAATATATGGAAATAGCTACATGATCTAATGCAGCACAAAAAAGAAAGAACAAGCTAAAAAAATTAAAAGTGAATGTTGCAAAATTACAAAGAATAAGTATGTTTTAAAAGCAGAGATATGAGAAAAAACTCCTATATGTTTTTTTCTGCTCTCTGCTGTGCTATTTTTATTTTATTTTATTTTTTCCCTTTTCTCATCCCTCTCTCTTCCCCAAAGGCTGCATTTAAGGACAGATATATTTATGTATTCAGAGATATACATAAATACTCATACTTAGGTATATATCTATGTGTATATATATTTACACACACATACATACATATAAATTCATATACATAGCTGTCTATAATCATACACACATACCTTCACATACATCTATGTAAGGCTGTCCTATGCTTATTTGTCCTTCATCATTCTTCATAAGTCCAAGTCTTTTCATGTTTTTCTAAATCCACCAACTCATTATTTCCTATTTTATACTATCAGCAATATTCTAACCTTATACTATCTGTAATTAATATAGCTGACAGATAGTGTAGTTTCCCTATTTTTCTCTTTAGGTTAAATATATTTTAGCTTTAATTTTGTTTGAGATCAATGATTATTAGCCCCTACTTTTTTTCTAACAAATTCTACTCCTGATTCTTTTTATTGTATTTGCATGTATCTCTTATTTCCTATCCATGCTGACTCTTCTGCACTATTTATACTTGCTACCTTGCCTTGATATTATTTAACCTATCCCCACCCTTCCCAGGGTTCCTCCCTTATGTTCTCCTTCAACCTTTTCCCTCCCTCTTTATCCCTTTCCCCTTAATCTATATAGACTTCTAAGCCTCTTCTTTACCCTATTTCCCCCCTCTTATTTCTCTATAAATTTAGAGGACTTTTATACCCTTCTAGATATGTAGATATTGTTCCCTCTTTAACCCATTCCCTACATGAGTAGGATTCTACAGGAACTAGCCCTCTTCCCCCATCTAATTTCCCTGTGTCAGCTTTTCCTTCTGCACCTCATTCATATAACACAATTACTCTTTTTATCTTTTCTTACACAGGTTTGCTTTTTAGAATCACATCATACCCAATCAAAATTTCTTTTGTATTACCCAATTACTAATGACAATCTTATAATACAGTTTACATTTCCATGTATGAAAAATAAGCACTTTGTCCTTGAGTCCCTTGTAATTAGTTTTTGATGTTTACCTCATATTTCTCTTGGATCTTATATATCAAATTTTCTATTAGCCTTTTTGCAACAAAAGCCTAGCAATTCATTGAATATTCATCTTTTTGTTGTTCAGAATCATGCTTAACTTTTCTGAATCTGATATTTTTGGCCACAACTCCACTTCTTTTGCTCTTTAATATATAGTGCTGCAAGACCTAGGGACTTTTTATTGTAACATCTGCTAAGTATTGTGGGTTTCTAATTGTGGCTCTGCCATATTTGAATTGTATTCTTGTTGCATGTGATATTTTCTCCTTGACCTGGGAGTTTTGGAATGTGGTTATGATGTTCCTGTAGGTTTTCTTCATAGAATATCTTTTAGGTGATAATCAGTGGATTTTTTTTCAATTTCTGTTTTCTCCTCTTGTTCTAACATTTAAGGATAATTTTCTTTAATTATTTCTTGTATTGTTATATTAAGACTCTTTTTCTGATTATAGCTTTAAGGTAGTCTGGTTATTCTATGTTGTCTTTTCTTGATCTATTCTCTAGATCTGTTTTTCTTATAAGAAATATCACATTGTCTTCTATTTTTTTCATTCTTTATATTTTGTTTTATTATTTCTTAGTCTTATGAGTACACTGGCTTCTTCTTGCCCAATTCTAGATTTCAAGGAGTCATTTTTCTTCCTTAAGATTCTGGATGTCCTTTTTAAGTTGGTTGACTTTCTTTTCATAATCTTCTTGTTTTTCTTGGATTTTTTTCTCCTCCAGTTTTTCCTCAATCTCTCTCATATGATTTAAATTTTTTTTTAGTTTTATGAATTATTTTGGGGGCAGGTGACCATTTAACATTACTCTTTGGGATAGGAGAGGCTTTTTTTTGCTTGACTATTCTACTCTATAGATGAGCCCTACACTATTTGGGAAACGAAAGTTCCTGTGGCTGAGGCTAAGGATACCTTCCAAACCAGTTAATCCAAGGGTTTACTGCTTGCTGTTTCAACAGAACTAGCCAGGAGGTGTTTATCTCTCATTGAAGCCAAACCTTCATCCAGATATCTTTCTTTAGATGATCTCAGGAGAATCACTATTGTGCCCCAACTCTTGTTTGTTTTTAACTTGCTCTATGTTTGTCCTGAAGTACTAATTTGTCTTGTTTGTGGGGGAAGTAGTCTGGAAACCTTGGAATTTTCTGACCTAGTCCACTATCTTCCCAGAATCTTTTTCTTATACTTTTCCAATGTACTAAGCAGTTATATTGATTTTTTTCCTTTTTTAAAATTTTTAATCTTTAAAAATACTGTCATATAGAATGATTCTTTGGAAGAGGAAAGGATACATAGGGAATTTATGGTAACACAAAAAATACACTATAGTAATAAAAGCTTTAAAAAATTAGTGTATATTTTATATACATATATATGCAATATAGATTTACATATATATATATACATAGCCCCCTCTGTCAAACCCAACAGTAGTAGATCTATAGTCCAAAGAGATCAATGAATGAGGAAAAAGACTAATATGCACAAAAATACTTTTACTCATTGTTTTTGTTTTGGCAGAAAATTCAAAACTAAGATGGTATCCATCAACTGGGGACGGGTTGAACAAATTATGGCATATTCATATAATGTAATGCCATTGTTCTGCAAGTAATGGTGACAGGAAGTGTTCCAGACAAACTTGGAAAGACATATATGAACTTATATAAAGTGAAGAATGAAACATACATTTTTAGACATGGACAATATTTTTTTTTTGCTTGATCTTGCATATTTATTACAAGAGTTTTGTTTTTCTTTATTCCAATACTATGGTATGGGAAGAAGAAAAAAAATGATTGTTAATGGAAAAATTTAAATAAGAAAGAAAATATCCAAACAAAAACTAACAGAATATTAGCAAAATATGGGGCTCACTATAACAAGGAGTAGGAAGATCAGCAAAAAGATTTGGCAAAAAGAAGAGCATAGATGTTCTCAGAGTGCATACCAGGTTACAAATGTACAAAAATACTTCCAGAATATGCAGATAATATTTCATAGAACAAAAGCAGTAAAACATAACAGTACATCCACAGGACCTATGAAATATAAGCTGATATTGATTTACCAATGGAGTCTATGAAATGGCTAAGATCCAAGAATGAAGCCAAAAATTCCTCCCATATAAATTTAACAATATATTAATGACAGGAAAAGATAATGATAAATATTGGAGGGGATGTGGAAAAACTGGGACACTAATACATTGTTGGTGGAGTTGTGAATTAATCCAACCATTCTGGAGAGTAATTTGGAACTGTGCCTAGAGGGCTATCAAATGGTGCACATCCTTTGATCCAGTGGTGTCATATCCCATATACCATATTAGTCTATATCCTAAAGAGATCATATAAGAGGAGAAAGGCCTCACATATGTAAAAATATTTGTAGCAACCCTTTGTTTAGTGGCAAGGAACTGGAAATTGAGTAGATCCCCATCAGTTGAGAAATGGCTAAATAAGTTATAGTATATGAATATAATGGAATATTGCTGTTCTATAAGAAATGATGATTTCAGAAAAGCCTGGAGAGGTTTACATGAATTGATATTATGTGAAGTAAGTAGAACCAAGAGAACATTGTTCACAGAAACAAGAAGATTATGTGATTAACTGTGATAGAGTTGGCTCTTTTCAACAATGAGATGATTTAGGCCAATTTCAATAGAATTGGGATGGAGAGATCCATCCGCATCCAGACTATGGGGGCTGACATGGATCACAACATAGTATTTTCACCCTTTTTTGTTGTTTTCCTTTTCCTTTTTTCCATTTTTGATCAGATTTTTCTTGTGCAACTGATAAATGTTGAAATATGGTTAAATGAATTGCACATATTTAACTTACATTGGATTACTTAAGGTCTAGAGGAGATGAAGGTGGGGAAGGTGGGAGAAAAATTTGGAACAAAAGGTTTTGCAGGAATGAATGTTGAAAACTATCACTAGATGTACTTTGAAAAATAAAAAGCTATTATTATATAAAATTAATTTTAAAATGAGGGCATTAAAGAAACAAAAACAATATAAGGACAAAGAAATAGCAAAGATAATTTTACATTTGCATTTTACAAATGCAGTTCATAATAATGATTAAAAATTGGGCTAACAGAAATTCTATTCTTAACAATCTCAGATATAAAGATCAATGCATATTTTTCAAGGAAATAGTAGAAATTATAAGTTATATCATTTTGCAAAAAATAAAAGATTGGCACCTACCAAATAACTAAAAAGTTTATGAAGAATATCAAGCCTCAATCATGTCTAACAGATGTCAAATCCTTGTACTACAAGTAATAAAGCCCCTTATATATCCTTTATAATTAAAACCAATTAAACTTTTGGAATTGGAACATTATTACAGACAACCCATTTGTTCTAAAACTTTCATACTTAACTAACCCACAAAAATTAAAGAACATTTTAAATAGATATTAGTATACTATGCTTTAAAAATATAGACATTTAGTGGCAAAAATTAAAATGTGGGAACAGAATCAAGTACATATCATTTCTGTCTCTGTCTATACTACTGGATGCTTTTAATGAACCTACAGGACAAACTTGCAACCCAATATTTTAATCCAATTACATAATGAAACTATTTTATCCATTTGCACAATAGCTCACAGAAGAGTAAACACAAAAGAATACTAAGCTGTTGAATTTCCCTAAAATTTTCTAATTGAACTCATTAAACAAGTTGAGAATGTGTTAATAATAAATAATAATTTGCACTTATAGTACTGTATAGTTTATAAAATATATATCTAACACTCCCTGTGAAGTAGATAGGCTTTCCTTAAGGTGATGGAACTCAGCCTCAGAATATCAATACTACATCAAAAAAATCAATGCCATTCAGAAATCCAGTCTGACCTATCTCTGAAAGTTTCATCCCAGATTCTGCTTTTACTGAAACACATCTTGTCAAGCAGAGATGGTATATATCCATTACAACAAAATCTTAGATACAGAAGAGAAAATACATTTTTTTCTCTAGCTGCCTTCACAATTGCTAGTATATTAGATTAAAGAAATAAAGACCCAGAGATATACTCACATGAAAAAAAAATCTCCCCTCAATAAATAAAGACAATGCTGTGTAGTCTTTCATCTAAGTGTTCACTTGGGTCTTATTCTATCTCTTACTAACTTTTCTAAATTACCCAAAGACACTAGAGTTATTTAGTCTATTTAAGTTTACCCGTAGTGGTCATTGCCCATCTTACTCTTGGAATACCTGCTAAGTTAGTAATACTTTATGCTAGTGTACTATTAAGACTTTAGTCAAGTAAATAAGGACCATCTTACCCAATTGACTCTGCTGCTATCCACTGTTTCAGTGCTGAAATAGCTAGCTTCTGCCATTTTGGATAGGACCATTAATGCTGATGAGGACTATTTTATGGATAACAGTACTAATTCTTGAGGATGACATCAAATATTACCCCCATTTTAAAGTGAAACTAAAATGCAAAGAATTTAAGTAACTTGGCTATAATTACACAGCTGGTAGGTGTTGGGAATGAGATTTAGTCACAGGAATTTTGCTTTCTTAGGTCTTCTTGATTCCAAATCCAGCACTGTTTTCATTAAATATTGCTGCTAATACCTAGTTATTATCTTTACAAACATTTAGTTTTATATAAAACTCAAAAGTTTAATTCACATTTATCCCTTGTATGCATTTTAAAATCATATGCATTATCCTTAGGATTAAATCAAATGAGCTGATGTATGTAAAAGACGGTATCATTTTTCATTTTGGAATCTCTCTCACCTGTATTTTTTGGCATAAAGCAGACACTAAATAGATGTTTACTGAATTGACTGAAATTGAACTCTAGTACTGATATTTTACACACATTTTAAGATAAATGACTTTCTAGGCACAATATTATATTGATTAGTAGTCTAATATGTACCATATAGCATAATAACTTTTCCCAAGTCTTTTACCTTACTCAACCTTCTAAAATATGTTTTGGACACAATGATAATAATAGCTAATATTTATAAAGCACTTACTTATTTGTAATATCTATTTGTAACATATATTACATATATACACCAAAGGTCAGAGAAATTAAAGGGAATAAGGTATATGAAGGCTGGAATGGGAAGGATAGAATAAGTCCAGGTATTTTAAATACCAGAGAATCCCAAAGGTAAGAGAGAGCCACTGGAGATTATATAGTAGGGGGACTCAGGTAGGATGAGGTAGTCAGACTAATGCTCTAGAAAAATAACATTGGCAATTGCATGAATTAGAATGGGGAGAGAATGAAGCCACCACAAATACTAGGCTAAGAACTTGACAATTATCTCATTTGATAACTCTGGAAGGCAGGTGCTATTATTATTTCCATTTTTGCAGATGAGGAAACTCAGAAAAACGGAAGTTAAGTAATTTGTCCAAAGCCACAGAGCTAGATCTATGATTTTGTGACTATGGAGAAATTCCAATAAAGGGACTCTCCCTCTTCCAATGAAGAGCAGTACTTAGTGAACAATGAATAGTTATAAAAATGACCTAAGGTGCTGAAAGATTAGGTGACTGGTCACCTAAAGTTAGATTTCAAAAGTCACAAAGCTGCTATGTTTCAGAGACAGAACTTAGACTAAGATCTTCTCAACTTCAAACATGGCTCTTTATCTGTAATGCCAGGGAAACTGAGACCTAGGGAGGTTGAGAGATTTGGCCACTATCACGCAGAGAGTAAACAACCAAAAAACAACAATAAAAAAGATTTGAATCCGTTTTCCCCAATTCCATAGCCAGTGGTCTTTCCATTGTACCATTAAAAGCTTTTATTTGTTGTCCTCCAACTCTTCTATTTCTAGTTCATGCTAATTCTTCAAGCCTTTGAGGCCATATGGAAACCCTCTCATTTTGCACCCCAAAGCTGCATGTAAAAAATAAGCTTTTCACAGCTTAAGGATTTAAAATCAATTCACACTTATTAAACACTCACTGTATAGAATCACTGTTCTAACCCTGTCCATCTGTCACCTTTTTCACTACTAAAACTAGAATCTAAAGGCTGGAAGGGATTTTGATCATTTGGTTCTACCTCCTTCTTCTAAAAGGAGGTTGTGACTTTATCAAGAAAAAAAATGGCTAACTATTTAAAGTTTTCAAGGGATGGGAATTTCACATCTTCCACAAAGTCCATTCAATGTTTTTTACAAGACAAATTTCTAATGTGCTAGTTTCCATTTAGGCCAAAGTTAAATGACAAATAAACAAAATAAGGAAATTGGAATCTGGGAAAGTAGAATCAAATTACATTTCCTCTCCAATTCAACAGCAACTGCAAAACAGGAGTTAACTTTTTGTAAACTGTGGAGAGAACAGTCTGGTGCTTTCATACCTTCCTATGTGCTTCTGCCAATATTTCATTTGGCCAGGATGCTTTATAAGAATCCTGGGGATGGCAGGGAATATTCTGTGTTTACCAAGAATGGGTTTCAGAACTTTTTCTGAGTCACACTGTGAGTCAGTGAACAGCAAAGAACATTTACTTTGATTACTTAAAATACTGCTCATGAGACCAGTCAAGAGTGTAGGAGAAGAGCATGTGTTAGAAAACAGAAACCTCACTGAACTTCCACCTGAATTAGAATATGTAATTCTACATGAATTCTGGATGACAGGCCAAAATTTAGTATCCCTAGACCACAAAAGAAATATCATATGTGGTACAATGTAAAAGAGACCTCCTCTGGAACCAGAAGATGTAGGTTAAAGTCCTTACTTTGCCACTCACATAGGATTAAATTTTTTTTTCAATGAAGAAGTGTTTATCTTCTTTTCCATTTATCTTACTACATCATTTTAAAAAATCCAAAACAAAACAAAACCCTTGTAGCAAATATCATGTTGGATCTTGGGAGAGTTATGTCTCCCCTATAGATATTAGTTCACTTAATTGTAAAATTAGATTACATGATCTTCAAAGGTGCCTTTTCAATTCTTTTTTTCCCTTTGGTCTTCAGGCATTTTATTTTACTTTTTAAATTTCAATAATATTTTATTTTTCCAATTATATATAAAGATAGTTTTCAACATTCATTTTTATAAGATTTTTTTGTTCCAATTTTTTCCCCTCCCTCCCTTACTTCCTCATCCCCAAGACAGCAAGTAATCTGATATAAATTATATACATGTATGGACAGAGCCAAGATGGCAGAGTAAAGGCAGGAACTCACCCAAACTCTCCCCCAAACTGCTCCAAATTCCTTTAAATAATGACTAAACAAATTTTAGAGCATCAGAACACCCAAAAAGATGGAGAAGAACATTTTCCAGCTGAAGGTTATACATGTACAATCATTTTAAATATATTTCCATGTTAGTCATGTTGTAAAAGAAAAATCAGAACCAAGGGAAAAACAGAAGAAAAAAAAAGAAAACAAAAAAAGGTGGAAATAGTATGCTTCAATCTTCATTCAGTATCCATAGTTCTCTCTCTGGTTGTGGAAGGAATTTTTTATCCCAAGTCTATTGGAATTGTTTTGGATCACTGCATTGCTGAGAAGAGCTAGATCTTTCATAGTTGATCATCATACAATCTTGTTACTATGCACCATGTTTTCCTGGTTCTGCTCATTTCACTAAGCCTCAATTCATGCAAGTCTTTTCAGGTTTTTCTGAAATCAGCCTGCTCATCATTTTTTATGGAATAATATTCCATTACCTTTATATACAACATATTCATTCATTCCCCAATTATTGGGTATTCACTCTATTTCCAATTTCCTGCCACCACAAAAAGCTGTTACATTCTGTACATGTGGGTCCTTTTCCCACTTTTAGGATCTCTTTGGGATATACACCCAGTACTAACACTATGGATCAAAGGGTATGCTAAATTTTATAGGCCTTTGGGAAAATTTCCAAATTGCTCTCAAGAATGACTGGAGCAGCTTACAACTCCACCAACAATGCATTAGTGTTCTAGTTTTCCCATATCTCCTCCATCTTTATCCTTTCCTGTCATTTTAGCCAATCTGATAAGTGTGTCTCAGAGTTGTCTTAATTTACATTTCTTTAACCAATTTAAAACATTTTTTCATATGACTATATGCCTTCTAGTTTTAATTCTATAATCTTTTTTTCTTTTTTTTATTATTAAAAGTTTTTATTTGCAAAACATATGTATGGGTAATTCTTCAACATTGACCCTTACAAAGCTTTCTGTTACACATTTCCCCCCCTAGTCTCCACCCCTTCCCTAGATGGCAGGAAATCCACTACATGTTAATTATGTTAAAATACTTGACAAATCGAGTATACATATACATATTTCCACACTCATCATTGTTGTGCAAGAAAAATCGTATCTACAAAAAAAAAAATCTGAGAAAGGAAACACAATGTAAGCAAATATCAATAGAAAGCATGGAAATGTTATGTTGTGGTCCACATTTCATATCCCTCTCTCTGGGTGTATATAGCTTTCTTCACTGAACAATTAGAAGTGGTTTGAAACATTTTACTGTTGAAGAGAGCCATGTCCATCAGAATTGATCATCATATAGTCTTGTTGTTGCCATGTACAATGATCTCCTGGTTCTGCTCATTTCACTCAGCATCAGTCCATGCAAGTCTCTCCAGGCCTCTTTGAAATCGTCCTGCCGGTCATTTCTTACAGAACACTAATATTCCATAACATTCATATACCATAATTTGTTCAGCCATTCTCCAATTGATGGGCATCCATTCAGTTTCCAGTTTCTAACTACTACAAAAAGGGTTGCCACAAACATTTTTGCACATGTGGGGTCCTTTCCTTCCTTTAAGATTTCTTTGAGATATAAGCCCAATAGAAACACTGCTGGGTCAAAGGGTATGCACAGTTTGATAACTTGTTGAGCATAGTTCCAAATTGCTCTCCAGAATGGCTGGATCCGTTCACAGTTCCACCAACAATGTATCAGTGTCCCAGTTTTTCCACATCCCCGCCAACATTCATCATTGTAATTTCCTGTCATTTTAGGCAATCTGACAGGTGTGTAGTGGTACCTCAGAGTTATCTTAATTTGCATTTCTCTGACCAGTAGTGATTTGGAGCACCTTTTCATATAATTCGAAATAGTTTTAATTTCATCATCTGAAAATTGACTGTTCATATCCTTTGACCATTTATCGATTGGAGAATGGCTTGAATTCTTATAAATATGAGACAATTCTCTATATATTTTGGAAGTGAGGCCTTTTCTATAATCTTTTTTCAAAAAATTAACTGTGAAATACCTTTTTATGTATATAAAGAAGCAGCAGCATGGCATAATGGAAGGTATTTGGACCAGAATTAGGAAAGAGCTATGTTAGCTTTGTGATCATTGGAAAATAATTTAATTTTTCTTATTCGAATTTTTCCTCACCTGTAAAAGTATCTACAATGTTCTAGGCACTGAGATAAGTTCTAGAGACACAGAGAAAGATGAAAAAAAAGTCAATGCTCTCAAACAGCTTGTAGTTTAATAAGGGAGACAAACAATATGTAAAAAAAAACTGTACAAACAAGATATATACAAAATTGAGGATAGTCTCAAAAGGAAGATTAAGATTAATCTAAAATAAAGAAGGACTGAGAAAGTTTTTTGGTAGAAGGTGGAACTTCATCTCAGGCTTGCATGAGGTCATAGAAGGCAGGAGGCAGAGATGAAGAGAGTGTTTCTGAAATGGGGTGAGGGAAAGAGGAGACAGTCAGTAAAAATGTTTGGAGTCAGGAGATGAAGTTTTAAGGTTCAAAATAATGTTTTAAAGTTAGTAAAGTAATTCACAGATGTTGTTTCTTTTTGATTTTCAAAACAACCCTACGAAATAGATGCTATTATTATCTCCATTTTATAAATCAGAAAACTGAAGCTAAAAGAGGTTAGGTGACTTGACCAGTGTCAAACAGCTAAGTAAAGTTTTGAGGTAGCATTCAAACTCAAGTCTTTTCCCAATTCCAAGTCTAACTGACTGGTTTATTTCACCACCTATGTACCTCAGTGGGGCTTATAATACCTATGACATCTACTTCACAGGATTATTGTGAAAGTCTAAAAAGTTAAATATAATATATCTATCTATCTAATATAATGGAAAAGTCAGATTTAGAAAAAGAAAAACTGGGTTCAAATCCAAGCTATACTACTTACTTCCAATGTGACTGGGTAAATCACTAAACCTTTCTCAATCTCACTTATTTATCTATAAAAAATTAAGGCTAGAGAAAATTGGACTAGATAATTTCAAAATTTCATTACAATTCTAACTATGTCTTTAATATCCTAAATATATAAATATGCTTTGCAAGACTGTGCATGTATAACCTATATCAAATTGCATTTCTTCCTAATAGGGGGAAGAGGAAGAAGAAAAGAAGAAAATGTGGAACTCAAAAAATTTAAAAAATGAATGTTAATTTTTTTTATTATAGTAGGGGAAAATAAAATAATAAATCATAAAAAATATGTAAATTGCAGATAATGTTCTTTGAATTCATTTACTCAATAACCATAATGTTCTTTATTAGCTTTGATCCTTTATATAAGGAAAAGATAGGGATGCTTTGTCTTTTGGCTCTTTTTTTTGCAGAGGCAATTGGGGTTAAGTGACCTGCCCAGGGTCACATAGCTAGGAAGTGCTAAGTGTCTGAGGCCAGATTTGAACTCGGGTCCTCCTGATTTCAGGGCTGGTGCTCTATCCACTGTGCCATCTAGCTGCCTCTTGTCTTGCATCTCTAATTATTTTTGTAATCATCTTTAATATCTATTGGCTACCAAATTAGAAAAACTTAATTCTGGGCAAACTTTTAATGTGGAATTAGATTATTTTCTTTTGATAATAGTAAAAACCTTTTTGAGCCAATAATCAATAGAGGGGAAAAACATTCCTTTTAATATAAGCACTTCAATATAACTTAATGAAGAAGCACTAGTTAAGGGTTAAAGCACCAGGTTTGTGCTGAAGGTGCTGGGGATATAAAGATAAAAATTAAATAATCCCTTGCCCTAGGGAAATTTATGGCCATCTATAGGAAGTATGCCATGAGCTGAACTTTGAAGTAAGCAAGGGAGAGAGGTGAAGTGGAGGAAGGAATAAATTTCAGGTGCAGGAGATGACATGGTAGCAAGATGTAGACATTTGGCTCTCTATATTCAGATTATTTAACGTTTTCCCACTAGATTTCCCATAAGGCAGAGAATGGATGGATTGAATAAGAATATGTCATATAAAAAGAACAGGAAATTTCTCCAATTGATAATGGTCAAAGGATATAAAGAAAGAGCTTTTAGAAGAAGAAATCAAAGTTATCTACAATTATATGAAAAAATGCTTTAGAACACTATTAATCAAAGAAATACAAATTAAAACATTTATAAAAGTAACATCTCACATGTACCATACATGACAAATGCTGGAGGGGATGTAAGAAAGTAAGTGCTGCTAGTGGAGTTGTGAAATGATCTAACCATTTTAGAGAATATGTGAAATGCTCTAACCATTTTGGAGAACAATTTGGAACTATGCTCAAAGGATTATACAACTGTGCATACCCTGTGTCCCAGAAATCCCACTACTTGGTCTGTATCCCAAAGAGATTGAAGAAAAAAAAGAAAGGACCTATATGTACAAAAATATTTATAGCAGGTCTTTTGTGGTGGCAAAGGGGATGGCCATCAACTGGGCAATGACTGAAAAAGCTGTGGTGCATGATTGTGTTGGAATACTATTGTGCTATAAGAAATGACAAGGGGAAATTTCAGAAAAACATGAGAAATCCTACATAAACTGAGGCAAAGTGAAGTGAACACAACCAGGAGATCATTCTATACAGTAACAACAATATTGTAACAATGATCAATTGTGAAAGACATAGCTACTAGGAGTAACATAATGATCAAAGACAATTCTGAAGGACACAATGAAAAATGCTTAACACCTCCAGAGAGGGAATTGATGAACTCTGAGTGCAAATTAGTATAATTTTCTCATTTTATTTTTCTTGTGCTTTTGAGACATAGTGGAAATATATTTTGCATGTTTTCACATGTATAATTGATAGCATATTGTTTGCTTTCTCAGTGGTTGGGTAAGAACTTAAGGGAAGGTGAGAATTTTGAACTTAGAATTAAAAATTTAAAAAAAATAATAAAAAAGAATCGGAAGTATGGCTAGAATATAGGTATAACAAGGTGGCAGCACAAGTTGCAAATGGCTGGTGGATTTCAAGAACAATACTCAGTGAGTCCTGATTGGGGGATGACAGTCAGGGTCAACTTGGGCATTTATAAAAATACAGCTGATCTTCTTTGGGAAATAAAATGACTTTCAGTCTTTTATTTTCCCCTGAGGCTATTATTAGCAGGAATAATGTAGTATCATAGATATATTTTTTGTTTCTTACATGTACATAAGAATATTTAGTTTAGTATAGTTTCTAAAGTCACCTAACCATTCTCACAGTTCACATCTTTTCCACATGAATTATCAAGAGAGATGCTATTATATCTTTTGGTGAAATCTGGGTATACCATGACTCTGACATTGCTCCATTCTGGAAGGGCAGGAAAGAAATGAAGTTTAATAATTAAATGTCTTCTTATTCTTTATGGCATGTGTGTGTGTGTGTGTGTGTGTGTGTGTGTGTGTGT